>CM019069.1:140102010-140197010 GCA_009667805.1 Leptobrachium leishanense | reverse complement strand
GTGTCCTTCAGCCATGTTTGACAGGAAAAGTATAGCACTGAAGGACACAACATTTTACATTATGAATGCGCTTCACAGATCAAACAGCAGGTGGAGCTGTAGCAAGCTGGTATGGCAGGAAGTCCAGTTTTTCTCAGTTTCCTGTGATCCTTGGGCGTCTTGGGTTTCCTTAACTCATTTTCTAGTTCTGTCAATCTGCTTCAATCAATGCTTTTCATCAAAGGTGTTTAATTCCTTAACTCCCAAAATTGAGTTAACTCAGTCTTGCGTTATAATACATTGAAAAGCAATCGTCGAGGGGCCGTGTCTGACTGCCAAGGAGAGTGGCTGCTGTTTTGCCGAGCTCCGTGCAGGGTCGCCAGATTTTTGGATCTGACGGCCGTTTCCTGAACTGCATGTGGCACACTCTCCTCAGGCGGATTGCTGGTCATCTCGGGACCCTTTTGACACCAGCCTAAGGAGTGCCTGAAGTCCAGCACTTCTCGGGAGCCGTTGTTGCACGTGGCCTCTGGAGAGTGGCGGTCATCTTGCGGCCTACATGGTAGTACCTGTGCCTTCACAGCCTTCATACCCATGGGTAAAAAAACCGAAGAAGACCGAGGAGGCGGAGGATCCTTGCCTGCCCGACACCCGGATTTCTCTAGGGGCCGGGCGCGCGGGGAGACCCGGGGACCTGGGACGTCGGCCTGCTCGGAGACTCTGACCGTGGAAACCCCGCCTATATCTGTGGAGACCCTGCTGGCGCAGCCTTTGGCGCCATCCCTCACGGAGGATGACTTGCACCGGGTGATGGGTGAGTTCCGGGTCTTATGGCATCAGGACTTACAGGAGGTGTGGGCAGCTTTGGAGCCTTTGTAGTCTCGGATAACGGAGGTGCAGGCCCGGACCCAAGTGACAGAGGCAGCGCAGGTAACTGCTTCTGCAGCGATTGTGGAATTACAGGCCCAGGTTACTCACCTCAACTCTGCAGTCCTCACTCTGGAGGCCCACCACCGGCGCAGGAACTTCCGGTTGCGGGGATCCCTGAAGACATAGGCCACAACAAGCTTCTTGGGTACGTGCTGGGTCTGGCTTCCCAACTCCTGAATACTGGCGATGATACTGCTCAGGTTCCTCTGATCCTGTCGGCTGTTTGAAGAAGATTGAAGAAGGCTGCTGCAGCCCCGGCGGGGGCGCCGCGTGATGTCCGGGTGGTCACCAGGGATCTGGATGTACACACCCGGCTCTTGTCAGTGGCTGGTCCCACTTTCCGGGTCGCTTATGGCTCCAGCTGTATTATATTTTTCCAGAACTTGCCGTTCTTGGCGCTGGTGGCCCTGCGTTGATTTACGGAGGTCACTTCCCTGCTGCAAGCTCGAGAGGTCCGGTACCGTTGGGGGTCTTCGGGCGCCCTGATTATCTGCCACGGGGGCAAGCATCACCAGACGACGTCCCTGGAGGAAGCTAGAGCGGCTCTTATTACCCTTGGGATTGCGCCGTACCCGCACTCTGATCCTGGATGACATATTATTTTCGGCCTCTCTCCTTTCCCCCTTTTTTTTCTTTCTAATTAATACTCTGGAATGACCTTTTGACGTTGTCCTGTTGACGATTAGGGCTTAACGCAGTTCGTCTGCTGGAACACCTGGATTACCTTCATCCCCCCCTTTTCTTTCTCTCCCACTTTTTTTTTGTGTTGGACATTGGGAGGATACCTGGGTGAGCCGCTAGGTCGGTTACCTAGGCTCTGCCCGTCCTCTTGGCCCCAGGTCCCCCGGCCATGCGGCCTCTTCCATGGCCCTCGGTCTTCCTACGGTTGCCGGGGCGAGCCGGGAATGCCACGATGTCTTTGGCAGTCCTCACCACCCCCCTTTTTTTTTTCTTCCTTCCTCTTTTTCCTGGTGCTCTAGTTTTTGGACTTCTTTGCCCTCCACAGTTTCCACACACTTTCAAGATATTCTGTTTTGTTTTTTCTCCCCTTTTTGCCCCTTACCCCCTCCCTTTTAATTTTTTGATTTCCCCTATCATTTGGCTGTCCTGGACGATTTGGGTTTTATTTTTCCTGAGGCTTTCTTTCATAGATACCATTATGCTGTTTTGTTACTGTTATTCATATGGCTCCGCGCAGCCATTATGTTCTGTTCTGTTATCTTGCTGACAATTCTTTATAATAAAAAAATTAAAATAAAAAAAAGGAAAAGCAATCGTCAGCGCATGAATCCTTCATTTGTAAAAGCAAGAAAAACAATGCTTACTGTAAACCCAGCTGCAAATGCAGCTCTCACACTCATTGTAACATAAACTTCAGAAACTTTGTTGCTGCATAACAACAAACAGGGAGAGCACAGAATGAAGGGAGAGCTCTGGGGTCAATCACTACTATGCAGGGATAAGATTCAAGAGGTTATAATGAATGAAAATCCCTGTATAGTACAGATACAAGGTGTTGCTGTAGTTCCCACACACAGGCATTATGCAGCACATACAGATTCAAGGTGTTGCTGTAATCCCATACACAGGCATTATGCAGCACATACAGATACAAGATGTTACTGTAATTGCCATACACAGGCATTATGCAGCACGCCACATACAGATACAAGGTGTTACTGTAATTTCCATACACAGGCATTATGCAGCACATACAGATGCAAGGTGTTGCTGTAATCCCCATACACAGACATTATGCAGAACATACAGATACAAGGCGTTACTTTAATTGCCATACACAGGCATTATGCAGCACATACAGATACAAGGTGTTACTGTAATTTCCATACACAGGCATTATGCAGCACATACAGGTACAAGGTGTTACTGTAATTTCATACACAGGCATTATGCAGCACATACAGATACAAGGTGTTACTGTAATTGCCATACACACAGGCATTATGCAGCACATACAGATACAAGGTGTTACTGTAATTGCCATACACAAGCATTATGCAGCACATACAGATACAAGGTGTTACTGTAATTCCCATACACAGAGATTATGCAGCACATACAGATACAAGGTGTTACTGTAATTGCCATACACAGGCATTATGCAGCACATACAGATACAAGGTGTTACTGTAATTGCCATACACAGGCATTATGCAGCACATACAGATAGAAGGTGTTGCTGTAATTGCCATACATAGGCATTATGCAGCACATACAGATACAAGGTGTTACTGTAAGTCCCATACACAGGCATTATGCAGCACATACAGATACAAGGTGTTGCTGTAATTGCCATACACAGGCATTATACAGCACATACAGATACAAGGTGTTACTGTAATTGCCATACACAGGCATTATGCAGCAGATACAGATACAAGGTGTTACTGTAATTGCCATACACAGGCATAATGCAGGCACATACAGATAAAGGTATTTTTTGGAAGCTGCTTTGCTAATAATCTATCTCATTATGATCACTACAAACCCCCGCAAGCACGAGAGCTGCACATTTTTATTATCTATCTTCATCACATGTATTTGAATTTATGCAAAGGCCATTTCTGCCTGTATGCTGATAATGCAGACCCTGTGTGACATTGTGCAAAAAAAGGGATGGAATTTAGAGTTTACAACCTATCATCCAAGCAATATTTCTGTAAAAGATAAGTGAATACATTACACATTTAAAAATTAGTAAATTCACATTAATTTAATTTTTTTTAATCTATCTCAGAACGAACAACAATTTCTGGGCAACATTTCTAAAATACCCGACATTTCCATTATACTGTACAGCCCAGGTCCTGAAGACTCATAATTTGAAATATTGGTCTATTTCATGAGCAGCTAAAAAAATATTGCATGTTACACAACACATACACATCCTGCCAGTTCCCATGACACCCATACCCATCCATTTGTAGAAACCAGTCTAGTCTTCTTTGCATTGCTGTTAATTGCATGCAAATAACTGTGTTTAAAGTTCTTACAGCAATCAGGAGTCTTTAGGATACTTATTGCTTTCTACCCTAAGTTTTTAATTAATAAACTTGACAACAGAAGGAATTTTTCTTTTTTACTCTTCCTAGTGCCATGGCATATCTTAAAGGGATACTGTATTGAAAAACAGAATTCCATTTTTTGCCCTTAAATAATTGGGTAAATGCAGCTGACACCCTCTGCCCAATTATTATTTTGTATTATTTTTTTTAAATTCAAGTAGTTAATTTTACTCACCTTTTCTCCCTTGCGCGCAGCAGCTCCTCCTCCTCATCTCAGGGACTCCCGAAACCAGAAATCCCGGTAGCCTTTCTACAAAATTTGCTCTCTTGTTCAACTTGCGTAGCGAAGGAACCGCAGATTGTGCAGCGATATGGGACTTGCGCACTTTACATACGCAAGTTCCGTGGTGCCTAGACAGAACGATGGATCAGAGCTACAAGCGCATGCGCAGATCCGATCTATCAGCTGCCTCTCTGTAACTGCCCGCTTTCGTGGGAGCGGTCTCAGAAGGTGACATTGCCACTCTCTCTGCATGCTGATTTCACTAGTGACTGATATGGTAACTGGTAGCTGGGAAATTCTCCAGCTGCTGGTGGCACTGGGTGGGGTGGAGGAAACTCCTCCACTTCACCCAGCATTTTACGGCCAGGAGGGGTGGGGGGCAGAAGGGGGGGCACTCCTCACATCCTGACCAGTTAAAAACAATAAAGAGGTCAGGATGAGTAGAGTGTCCTTTTAAAACAAGTTAGTTGTCCCTAGTCGGAATTCGATTCCTCTCAACTATAGCTTTTTGAAAATGTAGGTGTAGGTTTTAAGAGCCCATCGCACACACCAATACTTTATCTATGTTAATCATACAGGGTTATTCAAAGAGAATCGAAAAGTCACTGCACGTTCGGTGACTTTTCGTTCTCTATAATTCGGTGCAATTTGGCGATTCCATTTCGGCGACCCTGCGGTGTATTCAACAAGCGCCACAGGGCTGATTGATAATAAAAAGGGCTGTTACAGAAAAATGAAAAAACTAATTGAAAAAAAAAAAAAAAAAAAAATTGACAAAAAAATCCCAAAAAATGCCTAAAAGATCCTAAAAAAATCTATAAATAAAGAGACTCTTTACAGCAGAATAAAATAATAAACGGTTTATTAGATACTGAATTAAAACAGGAATATTTTTATGGGATTCTCCTGAATAAACCGAATGAAACCAGCGAATGGCAGGCCATTTTGTCAACCTTTCCCTGCTGGTCAGTGTCTCTGAATAGACAAAGCATTACTTCTCTATGGGAGATTTCACTGCCCTCGAACAGGCACCGTACATGCAGGCAATTTGCCAGAATTTGGCGAATTGCCTGCTCTCTGAATAGCCGAATGGCCTCGAAATGGCACCGTAAACTGAATTTCAGTGTCCGATTATATTTCGGGGCCAGATCGACTTTCTCTGAATAACCCTGAGAGAGAATGAAAAAGAATGAAAAAGAAAAAGAAAGCAAGAGAGAGAAACAGAACACAAGAAAGAAAAAGAAAGAGAGAGGGAAAAAATAAAGCGAGAGAAAAAGAGAAGTGTGAAAAAGAAAACATCAAAGGGAGTGAAAAAGAGAGAAAGTGTGAGAGTGAGAAAGAAAAGAAAGAAAGTGAAAGAGGGAAAGAAAGGAAGGAAGAACTTGAGAAAAATAGAGAAGAGAAAGAGAGAGAAATAAAATAAGGGAAAAAAGAAAGAAAGAAAGAGAAAGAAAGAAAGAAAGAAAGAGAGAGAGAGAGAAAGAAAGAAAGAGAAAGAAAGAAAGAGAGAAAGAAAGAGAAAGAAAGAAAGAGAGAAAGAAAGAAAGAAAGAAAGAGAGAAAGAAAGAGAAAGAAAGAGAGAAAGAAAGAAAGAGAGAAAGAAAGAAAGAACGAAAGAAAGAGAGAGAGAAAGAAAGATAGAAAGAAAGAATGAAAGAGAGAAAGAAAGAGAGAAAGAAAGAGAGAAAGAAAGAATGAAAGAAAGAAAGAGAGAAAGAAAGAACGAAAGAAAGAGAGAAAGAAAGAAAGATAGAAAGAAAGAATGAAAGAGAGAAAGAAAGAGAGAAAGAAAGAATGAAAGAAAGAAAGAGAGAAAGAAAGAAAAAGGGAAACAAAACAATAGTGAGATAGAGATAGAAACAGAAAAAAATGGAGAGTAAGAGAAAGAAACAGAAAGAGGAAGAAGAAAGAAAGTGTTTAATTAAAAAAAAAAAGAAAATTTCATTGGGGTGGAGCGACTCACTTTTTCTGTGCTTTGTATGCAGTCATTTAGTTTGTCTAAAGAAAGTCTAACCCATTTGTACTTGATGTTAGTAAATGATACTGTGAATTTACAAAATGAGTAAACATTATGTTTCAATACAATTATTAGATTACAAATCATCAACAAGAAATTGAACATTTTACCCCTAATTAGCTGAACAGAAACATGGAATACCGTCAGAGGTGTTTTCCAGCTTGGTTTCGTAATAAAATATCCTAATCTCACATTGAACATTTTGCTCAGTAAATCCCTGTAGTATTGATACAGATGGACCTCCCGTATGCCCATCGCAGAAGGGGCCATGAGATACTAAAACCTCTTTCGCATTCTGAAATGCTATGTTCCGGCAACCTTTCATGCTGGAGCAAAGTGTAGCACATTTCTGAACAACCACATTGCGTTTGCCTCTGGCTTCCAAAAAGTTAATATCTTCTGTAGGACAATAGCCCAGAAACCGCATAAATCAAAATGTGTTTTTGTTGTTTTATTTTGTTTTTTTCGTTAAGGCAGACGTTACCGTTGGGCTGTGAAGGAAAAATTCTATTTTCCGGTTTTACGATGATTGTTCTTTGTCTCAACCTCAGTCTGTCATATAAATTAGATTTTATTTTATTGTCTCATTTTTTTTCCCCTCTGGACGTTGCATTATATTTTGCGCCCTGAATACCGACCTATGCCAAGGACGCGGGACTGTCAGATCACTGAGAGCGTGCTGCCCGTCTAGATCTAGCAGGAACTTGTTCTCATTGGAGACGTCATTGGGACTTTACATACATAAGCTCGGGGGAACGAGCAAAATACTGGTCAGATCAGGCCAAGGGACTATTTCCATGGCTGCAGCAAGACCTCCGTTCCCATTAACCTTACTTGTTTATGGTGTCTGATGGTTTTGGGGAAAAAAATGTATAAGGTAATATAAATACGACAAATATATGTAAAAAAAAATACATCAATGTTGTAAGATACATTCTATGCAGCATATCCACCCAAAAAACATCTAAAAGCCTTGAGGCGCTACAGCAACATAGCCAATTCTACTGTAGCCATTTGCCATTTTCTGGCTTCCCTTCAGGCCGGTGTCAGATGAGCGTTTTTCAGAGTGGAAGGAACGTCCGTGAGAGTGGACATTCCTTCCACTCTGACGCCATCTCGCTGAGCGCACTTAGTCGTCCTATGGAGGATTGTGCTTTGCAGCCCCGTCGAACGCGCGTTGTAGCATTTCTACAGGGAGGATCTTAGCACGTCCTCTGTAGCGTGCACTACAGCGTGTGGCCAGCACCGTCGAAACTGCACAACGCCGTGATGGACGCCGGGAGGCACGACAGTACATACGCACGTAGTTACGGTCGCCTGTCCCCAACCTTAGCAGTTCGGTTCCAACGGTGCCACTGAATTAGCTGTTCAAGTCAGAATATCTGTAAGCCGCTGGTCAATAACAGTAGCGTTGCTACATGACATTGTTGGTATCCACTCCTTGATTCTATAGGACTCCATGGAGTCAAACGTGACCCTATCACGAGCTCTGTGTGAGCTCACGAATGCAGGGATGGCGGAAGAACACTGGGAAGTATTTGATCCCAGTTTTCTTCTGCTTGTGGCCAGACGAAGCTATCGATGACCCCACAAGCTGCATCTTGGGATAAGGTAGTAAGTAAGGGATCTTTTTCATATCCTGAATTTGAAGATTTAGGTGACTTTGCAAAAGCAAAATCACTTAAAATCAGGGTTTAAGAGCCACAATTCTTTTCTGAGTAAAGGCTCGAGTAAAAGGATACAGCGATATTGTAAGATACATTAAACAATGTCATTCTATTCAGCATATCCACACAAACAGACTATCACACCATTTAAAACCTTAGAGACCATGTTGCAACATAGCCAGCAATAACATCTTGCAAAAGGTAAAATTCTACAGGAACAGGAACCACTTTCCATTTGTGGTTTTCCATTGCAGATCAGTTCTGACCGCGCCGCTGAATTATCTACTGTGATTGGTATATTTGTAAGCATCTGGTTGATAGCAGCAATGGTGCTAAATGCTGGTATCCACCCCTGGCATCTATAGGACTCCTTTGAGCCAAATGTGACCTTGTTGTGAGCTCCGTGTGAGCTCACGTATGCAGGGATGCACACGGATGGCGGAGGACCACTGGGGAGTATGTGTTCTCAGTCTTCTTCTGCTTGTGACCAGACAAACCAATGAAATGCGTCAACCTCTGCACCAAAGGAAGTAGGAAGGGATTCTTTGATCCCTTCAAGTGAAGATTTAAGTGATTTTGCTTTTGCAAGATGGGTTTAAGAGACACATTCTTTACCGAGCAACGGCTCGAGCCATGAAGAACAAGCAAGGTTGGAGTAGCTCGTTCTTCACCTTAATGGGTTCTATCTGAAAGATTAAACAGAGTCCTCCAGATATAAAACAGGGATAATATCCTCTTGTCTTGGTGCAACCTAAAATAACGAAAATGGGACAGACATTGCGCAGTATCTCCGGTATAATGGGTCCCAGAAACCCTTCGTTTGGAAATACACTCACTTATTTCTGAGCCATTGTAGAGTTAGCTCCAAACTATCTCAGCATAAATGGTAAAATGGTAGTATATAAGACACTTATATACTCTACGGGCTCCATTACAATCCTCATGTTAAAACGGGGGTGCTAGGGAGAAAAAATTGTGCCTGCAGTTTTCTCCCTAGCGTCCCCCGTTTTAACGTGAGATTACAATGCAGGCACTTAAAAAGCTACCTGCATTGTTAGCGGGCACTACGCCCCGGGATGCTCGCGGCAGCACTAAGCGCCACCGCGAGCATCCACTCGATGGAGTCCATAATCACCCCTACTCGCCTACTCCCTACTCACCGTGGGACAGGAGGTGAGTATATGACTATTTATTTTTTATTTTTTGGATGGTGCTGACGGATTCTGCACCAGCAGAATCCGTTAGCACCAAGTCCTGGCTGTGGTTAACTTTTCGTTAACCGCAACCGGACGTTAATCGGTGTTAGGACTTTGTGATCCTAACGCTGATTAACACTTTGCGCTCCCCATGTTAAGTATAGGGAGCGCAAAGTACAGTAACCTCGAGCTGAAAAGCACAAGATACCAAACGGTAACGGGTTTCTTAACCCGTTAGGGTTTGGATCGTAATATGCAGTAGCCACAGGGGTTAACGTTAATGCTCACGCACAACCAATATCTTCTATACTCCATCTGTTCATGCAGCTGTATCCTATATTGCATAAACTCATGGACCAGAGTGGCCATTTTGAACTTGCAGTAGACTAAGTAAGGTCACATCAACTTTCACTTATGCTTCCTCTTGCTGAGTGTCTGGCACGTTTTGTGATGTTATACTCACCCATTACTGCTTCCACATCCACTGTCAAGTGGAATATATTCCCTTAAAAACAGTGTTACTCAACTCCGGTCCTCAGGTCCCTCTAACAGGTCAGGTTTGCAGTATATTTGAAGCACAGCACAGGTGATATGATTTGCTGCTCAGTGATTCCAGGATTCATTGCGTGTTTCCCCAAGGTAATCCTTAACACCTGGCCTGTTAGTCTGCCCTGAAGACCGGAGTTGAGAACCACTACTTTGGAAGATGTCGACAAAAATGTGTCTTGATGACTCAACGGATCAGAATCTATTACCAGGGAACAGAAGTTTCAAACTCCGACCCCCAAGATGTTGATGGCCTACAATTCCTAGAATTCATTGAATGGAATAGATGACCAGAGATTCGTGGGAGTTGTAGTTCCGAAATATCTGGGGGGCCATAGTTTGCTATCCCTGCCGTAGAGTCTTATGACGACCATAATTGAACTCAATGTATGAATTATGCTTTTTGTGTTATATTATGTATTACTACATTTTCTTTATCTGTCAATTAAGGGCCCTATTACATGCTTCGCGCACAATTGTGCGTGTGCGCAAAAACTCATTAAATTAACACGAGGGGCAAAACCCTTTTGCGCTGAAAGTCGTATTACGACGTTCGTGCACAAATGTGCGTTAACGTCTAACGTGAGTGACCCTGCGCGAACCCATTGCGAGCGCAACTTAGTGCGCGCATCCTATACTTAACATTGTGAGCGCAAATGCGTTTGTGCGCTGGTACGCGCATAGTATTACAATCTTAGCGCAAAATTTAACGGAAAACATTTGCGTGCATAATTTTAACGCCTTTGAAAAGCTGGTGGTAACGGCAAATTGTAACAACCTGACCGTACCAAACTGCGGATTCACAACGGAGAACGTCGATGCGCATGTTTTTTTTTACTAGATCTGTCAAAAATGACGGCCACTACCTTGTCTTCCGTCAGAACGTACATCTGTTGTGCGCAGTCCTCACAAAATGCGTTAGTCTGATGGACTCGCGCTAAAAATGACATCGCGCTCACTGATTTCTGCGCGCAACGGTACTTTGCGCGCGTTTTTGCTCGTCGGTTTTACGAGCGCAATTTGCCGACGGATGAAAAAATGCACGAGGAATGTAATTCCAGCGGTGATTTCCGTGCATTAACGTTTAACGCTACGTGTTTAGCGTGCGTTTTTGCGTTAAGAATATAATAGAGCCCTAGGTGTGAGTTGGACCATAAGGGTAGAACTAATGAGTTTATCCCTTTAAATTTATGATGAGTACTCGGTTGTTGTATTTTTTTTGGGGGGGGGTGGGTGTACCAAAAGTATGAAATACTTATCTTTTATAAAGCTATAGAGATACTTATCTTCTTTAAGAAATGTCCCAAGAATGCGAAGCTAATAGCGTAATACAGTCCTTGTGGCTTAAAAAGATGAAAGACAAGAAAAATCATTTTTTAAATTGGAGAAGCTGAAAAAAAAACCACATTATATATATATAAAAAAAAAGAAAGAAAAAGCTGGCCTGAATATCAAGCATAATTTATTATCCACTGGCAGACTGCCCTGCTCTGAAGGTTTCTTTTACCGAGGGGAAACTTCAGCAAATTTATTTAACTATGTTTAGGAGAAAAAGATGAGCAGGATGGAGAGAGGAGAAAGGGACGGAGGATGAGGGCCAGGAAAAAAAGGAGAGGAAAGAGATAATAACCAAAAATATAATTATTTAAGCAACAAATACGAATCTATTCAGGTGGTGCGCAAGCAACCTCATTGAGTTTTTAAAGAGGCTGTAGAAACCACGGAAACGCATCCTAGCTGGTTAACACTGAGGGGTTTATTCAGAGAGCACCGAAATGTCGCCCACATTTCGGTGCTCTCTCATTCCCCGCACTTCCCTGCAGTTCGGGGAATCAATGTTCCCCACCCAGCGGTGAATTCAGGGTGCAGGAAAAACCGGAAGCAAGCCCGCCGCAAAAAACACGTCCGGAAAAAGCCAACAAGAGGCCGATCACAGCACAGCCGCCGGAAAAAGCCGACAAGCTGACGAACGGGGTAAAAAAAAAAACGCTTGAATACGCTTGAAAGTGTCAGAATTGAAGCGCTGTTTGCAAAAAAAACTACTTAATGAAAATGCCTGGAATTTACATACAAGATCCAATGAATGATAATAAAAAGGGCTGTTACAGAAAAAAGAAAAAACGATTTAAAAAGAAAACGAAAAAAACAATTTGGCCAAAAAAATCTGAAAAATGCCTAAAAGATCCTAATAAAAAATCAATAAATAAAGAAACTTTTTGCTGCAGATTAAAAGAATAAACGGTTTATTAGATATTGGATTAAAACGGGAATATTTTTAACATTGAAGCCTATGGGATTCGCCTGAATAAATCTGCCGAATGAAAACACCGTACAGCAGGGCATTTTGGCAGCTTTTCTCTGCTGTTCGGTGTCTCTGAATAGATTAACCATTGCTTCTCTATGTGGGATTTCACTGCCTTCGAACAGTCACCGTCATTGCTGTCAGTTTGCAAAAATTTGGCGAATTGCCTGCTCTCTGAATAGCCGAATGGCCCCGTAATGTCACTGTATGAGGAAATTCATTGTACGGTGACATTTTGGGGCCAGATCAGCTCTCCCTGAATAACCCCTTGAGTGTTCTCCAAGGCTTGAGCCCTAGAACGTCTGTATCGGCATTCATAAAAAGTTTTTTTTTTTATGATGAGGGCAAGTGACCCATCTTGCCATGTACTTTTTTTTAAAGCACCACCTTATTAAAGCACCTCCTGGTAAAATACTTTGCAAATAAATAAATAAATAATTTTAACTATATTTTTTGTTCTCGTAATATATTATCAATGTATTTAATTTTTCCTTAATAAGGACAAGGCAAGATATATTAATAAAAGTAATTATTGTGGCCAACAGAGTCAGGATAAAGTGGTATAAAGGTCTGACTAGGTGGCCAACCTTCACGCCCCAGATGTTTTGGAACTACATGTTCCATGATGCCTAGGTAACGTTAAAACTCTCTTAGCATCATTGGACATGTAGTTTCAAAATGTCTGGGGTGCCACAGTTTACCATCATTGGCCTAGGGATTAAAGTGGCCTGGCTGTGCGGAGTGCCTTCGTTGACAGAAAACGTGGTGTGAAGTGGAGGAATTTCCTCCGTCCGCAGACATCACCAGGCAGCCAGGATTTTAAATCTGCTCGTGGCCAGGCACCAGATTGGTCACTGATGACGCTCAGCTTGCTGACATCATTCTTTCTCAGAATAGTGAACGTCCTGAGAGAAGTCCTGAGAAAAGTAGTCAATCGATTGGTTCTTTTGTGTGCTTGAAGCTCCAATCCATCATTCTGCACAGGAGCTACAGCACTTTCGTACAATACTACACAAGTTTCGAGTGGTTCCCAATTTGCATATCCTGTGCAACAAAGGCTGAGTAGGTACACAAGTTGCGTAGAAAAGCATTAGGGACTTCCACAGTTTGGAAGTCCTGAGCTGACGAGGACAAGCAGGGCACGCCGTTGCAGAAAAGATGAGTATTTTCTCCTAAACTGAATAGACAGGAAATAATTTGGCAGATGCAGTCAGCAACATCTTCCTAATTGCTAAAGGACATAAAAACAGTGGGGCGTCATTTTTTATTAGAACACCCCTTTAACCTCTTAACGCCGCAGGGCGTACTATGTCGTCCCTGTGGCAAGTTGGCCTTGAAGCCGCAGGGACTACTAGTACGCACTGTTGACTTCAATGGGCCGTGATTGCCCCGCCTACCAGCTAGCCCACGCGGCTCATCATTGGCAGCCACGACGCTCCCTGCAGCCAATGACGCTCCCTGCACATCAAATGAGAGGCCCGCCACAGCACCTGGTAGCGGGGCATACTAGTACACCCCCACCAGCGTTAAACCCCTTCCGCCATGCAACACACGCCTGTTTTTAAGGGGTTAAATTACATTTGCTACGTACACATTAAACATAAACACTGTTAACTATGTTTGATCAACTTCATTAGCCAGAGTCAAAACTTAAATACTTTTTGTTTATTTATGATAGAATCACAGTGCTTGGTTACATAAAAAAATCATAACTAGAATAAATCAATTACTTATACAATACACAGCAATAAAAAGAAAAAGGTTTAACCATAGAGCGTTACTTACGAAGAACTATTCCTCCATGGCCTCCTGGAGTCTAGAGATAGGAACATGGACCGATCAATCCTCTTTAGAAGGGACCCCAAGTGATCAGCGCTGAGCCATGCTTGATTCAGAATATATATATAGGGCTGGCTTTTTTCTACGTCCAGCATCCTAGCTGGCAGGGCTTTTGTCTACAATTCCCAGAATGCCCATCTCCGGAGCATGCCCAGTAAGCTTGTTAATTAATCTTTAATTGCCTAAAGGCATCCCTCTTCCCTCCAGACCCCCCTTAGAGATCAAAGATGTGCTTCCTGTCTTTGAAGATTGGGTCCAGCTCTCTGGGTGCCGATCTGTCTGCTAAGGTGTGATTTCCTAGGATAGTGTACAAAGAAATTCCCTTTTTACAGCTACGTGTTATATCCTCCCCCCAAGGGAGAAAGCTAAACATTTTGATTACATTTCAGCTGTGGACACAGGGATAAACTTACCAAATGGTCAGACACAAATATGAATATAACTCTATATGGAGGAGAGGAGATATGTATGAACCGGCAGATAGACACATATATACAGGCAGACCCTTACATAGATAGAAATACAGGTATAATCTGCCACACAGTGGGGCGTCATTTTTTATTAGAACACCCCTTTAACCTCTTAACGCCGCAGGGCATACTATGTCGTCCCTGTGGCAAGTTGGCCTTGAAGCCGCAGGGACTACTAGTACGCACTGTTGACTTCAATGGGCCGTGACTGCCCCGCCTACCAGCTAGCCCACGCGGCTCATCATTGGCTGCCACGAGATGGCTTGAAATCAAGCCGTCTCCCTGCAGCCAATGACGCTCCCTGCACATCAAAGGAGAGGCCCGCCGCAGCACCTGGTGGCGGGGCATACTAGTACACCCCCACCAGCGTTAAACCCCTCCCGCCATGCAACACCCGCCTGTTTTTAAGGGGTTAAATTGCATTTGCTACGTACACATTAAACATAAACACTGTTAACTATGTTTGATCAACTTAATAAATGGAGGTAGAGATCTTCAAGCCATTCATTATCTGCTCTACAATCACATTCCAGAAACAGCATAGTTGCCGTTGTCATATGTTACACCTTCCGCAGCAAAGATGAATAATTACCACATAACAAGAGCTCACCTTAATATATATAGAACAAGACTGAGAAAAATAACTCTAACACACTTCCAAAAGTTGATCCTTAGATTAGATATTAACATTTAGTGTGTTACTTGGTTTGCGTCACATTTTTGGAGAGTGTGAGGTGGTGTTAGTTAAGGGGCAGCTCAGCTGATTAATGTGCCGACTGTAGAGCCAGTTGAATAGACGCGATCACGAGTTCGTTACAGGTACGACCCGCTCAATCGTTCATCACGTCAATCTAGAAAAAAAAAAATAGTTCTGTAGATATGAGTGATAGCCCTAATGAGTAATGAATAATGAGTGATAGCACCTAGTTATCAGCTGTTCAGAGCATGTGCTAAATGCCTTGAATCACCTTCGGGTGAAGAAGCACTGCGTGTTAGAATCACATAAATTATAATTATTATTTTGCCTTTAGCTATTATGTATCCGCCATGATTCTCAGCTGCCTGCGTGACTCGAGTCCTTCAGGACTAGAAGATTTGCTTGTAAAGGATAACAATGATGATCAGAAATAATTTGGTAGGTACTCAAAAGATATTAACGTGATAAGGGTTTGGCTAAAAAGTAGGTCTTCTGCTATTTGTTTTAACAACCATAAGTCAGGAAAAATATCATAAGTTAAACTGTCATGGATCTACAACTTTGGTTGTCCTTGGGTAAGATCACTGTCATGTCTGCCTCTGATGCCTTTCTTGGTGTATTTCAGGAATCGATAACCATGGTCCGTCAGATGTTTTCGAGCTTCATTTCTCATGAGACTCAGTCAACCTAATGAGTGGTTGAATATCAAGGGAGATGTGGTTCTAAAAAATCTAGAGGGACAAGGTTGTTGACCCCTTGTGTAGATACCTAGGGATCTCATACTCCTTCCTACCATCGTGCCGAGAGTCATTCTCCAAGGAAAGGGAGGATACTATTGCTATTGCTTGGTGTTAATCCTATGACACTACTGATCATTCATGTAGGTCTGTAGATTCCTCTCTTCATTCACCAGACATAGCTAAACGTTGTTTTCCTCCACATCTATTTAGACCTTCTCGGCATCTGATATCATTAACCAGCACCATCCAATAGAGGTTAGTATGGGGGTATATAGCTCTGGTTTCTCCATTGTCTCATTGTCCTTTTGTGGTTCCATTTACCCAATCAATGCATTGTTATTTCTTATTTGTATTCTCCATGTACCTGACCTTGGCTTGCTCTCTGACCCTCATATCTCTCCTGTCCTGGACCTTGGCTTGGAGTCCCCATATATCTTTATCTCTCTAATCCTGTCTTTGGTTTGCTCTCTGACCTTCCTTCTCTGCAGTTTAAGGACCAGTTCCTTGAATAGGTATAGGACCTCCTTACTAACATGAAAATTGTAGAATGTTCCTAGCTGATATCCAATGACCTTTTGGAAGATGCAAAAACAAAGTTTGTGAGGTAACTGGAAACATGCAACAACGGGCAAAAGCATAAGTGGCCTACCCTACGGTGGGTTCTCACTGAGGTCTCACAAGGTTTTAGCTCGATGCTGTAATTTCAGAGAAGTCTGAACTACATGAAAATCAGCCTGCTCTCACCCAGAAAGGGCGTGCAGACAGAACTGAAATGTCAAGGCATCTTCCTCTGCACCAGAGCTACAGCAACACCCAACGTCTTTTCAGTCTTGTTCAGCCTCGTCCGTAGGGTCCCCCTATAGGAAGAAGACATTCAACAATTGGTACAGGGAGATGATCTTGACGGCAACAGACTCAGTATATGACTTATTTCAGGTTAAAAGTCTCAAGTCCCAAATAGTTTTCACATAATTGCTTGCACCTTTCCTGACATTGAACTCGGTACCTAGATAGTTCCCCAAACAACTCATCTTGCACCCCTCAAAGGTCCATGACTGAAGGATCTCACAGTTTTATCAGTGGTTTAAAAATACTCCCACATGCCAATAATCCAAGTCCAAACATCACAACAGAAAAGTGTTTTTTTTCTATTTATCATGTCTTGTGTCTTCTCGGCTTTGGAATTTCTCCCAAAGTGGACGCAATAATATGTGGATACCTGCTTTAAAAATGCAAGCATCTGTTCAGCTACCACTTTAGAGATGTACCTTTTAATTCCATCTAAACACTATTCTACTTTGTATTAAATTATAGAAATATTCAAGAAAAATAAGATAAAATTCAGAAATATTAGTAGTGAGAACCAATAAATTTCCCATGTTTGTAAAGGATCCCAAAATGCATTGCGTCATAATACATAAATTATGGAATGTGTATTTATGCAATATATTTCCCTATTATGGGTTAATTTATTTGTGAAGATTATAGAAAATTGTAGAAAGAAATCCTGTAATTTTGGGCACGGTATCCAATACTCTTTAGACAGGTTAATGGGTGCTCACCCGTACATCGAGAACCCTCAAGGACAGTACAGTTTCATAAAAAAAAAAATAATAAGGACGACTGATCCGCCATACTGTGTGTCCTTGCGTACATATCTGGTCTTTCGAATGCTTTGCCCTCCATGGAGTCTTAATAATCTTTTAATGTGCTCATTGTCGACCAGACCATGTTGCATATGGAGGTAATTAAACAGTCATTAAATCGAGAAATGAAAAAATAAAGTCGTCATCTTTTCTTGATAAATGATGTCCTCCAATAAAGTAACGTCGCCAGATGTTAACCGCCGAGACGTCATGTCTAAATGTGCACGCCATTGACTTTATTCCGCCGTCTTTCCGTTAAACGCAAGAGGGCGAGACGGTTCGAGTAACCCCTTGTGCTGTTGCTTTGATTGTGGATACTCTGGTGCGCTGATGGTGCATTGTGGGAATTGCCATCCTACAATAGTTGGCGAATAGACCCTTAAGTGACCAGACAACCTGACGACATGTCTCTGCACCGATACAGGCCACGCCCTCCCTCCTTCATGATTCAAATGGCAAAACTTTATCGGAGCCCACATGTTTTCCCTGAGAATAAGTTAATTTCTCTTGACAAGATGCTTTCTGTCCCTCGTTATCTATGTACAGAGAATGGAAATGCCCTCCCTCCTTCCTCAAAAGAACAGCAAGGTTCAAATAGCAAAACTTTATTGTTGTTCTTTAACAATGGTGTGGAGGAAGTAGTTAAGGGGACTATATACAGTTCAGCAAACCTGCCAAGTCACGTAATGTCCACATGTGACACACAGTTTTCCCTAGTCCTTCCGATAACTTGACAGCCCCAGGATGGCGTCTGTGTTTCGGGAAGACTGAGGGGGAAAAAGTAAAACGAGCACCAGTTTAATGGCACTTGTTGCTAGATTAGCGCCTGCCCGGTAATATCACGCTAAAAAGGGGACGCTGAAGAGAAAGCGTCCCCGTTTTAGCGTGAACATTGAAATAGAGCCCGTTATATTTATGGCATTTTTGTGTTACACCTTAGCACCATTATCTAGAGAACTGTTTAAGTGACACATATGTGCGGGATGCGGCATTTTCACTGGGGTTGTTTTCATGTTTTTTTTTTTAATGCAACTCGTGTAGAAAAATTACAAAACCGCGAACTGGGCCCAGCTACAAAAAGCAAATATTCAAGGAGATTAGAGACTTGTATATTTTATGATGTGTGCCAATGTGTTTCCAGAACCTCTGCTTTCATAAAGTCAAGTTTGCTGTTTAACAACAGGAGATGCACTTTTAGAAGCCGTTGTCGGAACGATACGACTTTACAAGCTAATGAGCTGCGTAGAGACCCGGTACCATAATTTGCAAATAAAATGTGCGGAAGCATATGTAAATAGATTAAATGTCAGACGAGTTTTTTTTTTTTTAATGCAGATATGGAAATGATGTATATAAACCTGCACCAAGGCAACAATACAAATGATTGAATTCTTTTCTTTTTCCAGGTCACTACTGGATCAATAGTAATACTATTCATGGGCAACCTGAGCGCTGGGAGCGCTGGGAGCGCTGGAGCGCTGGGAGCGCTGAGAACTCAGAGAAAAGGCTGTTAATGAAATAAGAGAGCAGCAAAAAGTATATTGAGTATTAAATGGCAAGCTGACATTTTAGTAGCAGGAAAGGTGTTGTTGAGAAGTACTTATAGTCTATGTATTCTATGTTAATGCATTAACCCTGTCATTACCAACCAACTTTGAATACACACTGGGCCACATTACGATCCTAGCGTTAAAACGCGGGCGCAAAGGAGGAAAACTACGCCCACAGTTTTCACCCTTCACCCTCTTTTTAACGCTAGATTACAATGCAGGCGCAAAAAATGCTGCCTGCATTGTTACCGCGTGCTATGGGACGGAATGTTCATGGCAGCTCTGAGCACAGCCGCGAGCATCCACTCGATGGAGTCCAAAGGACTCCATTGAGTTTCCCCCTGCCAGTCACATGACCAGCCAGATCTCACCTCGTGAGATCCGGTCGGTCGGCATAGTCCCCCAGTCTTTCCCTGCTCCCGCCGGACGGCGGAGGCGGTCCTCGCTGCCGGACAGGAGGTGAGTATCTGACTTGTTTTTTGTTTTTTTAGGCTGGTGTTAATGGATTCTGCAGAAGCGGAATCCGTTAACACCAAGTCCTGGCTCTGGTTAACTTTCCGCTAACCAGAGCCGGAAGTTAATCAGCGCTGGGACTTTGTAATCCTAACGCTAATTAACACTTTGCGCTCCCCATGTTAAGTATAAGGAACGCAAAGTACATTAACCTCGCGCTGAAAAGTGCACGGTACCAATCGCAAACGGGTTACTTAACCCGTTTGCGTTTGGATCGTAATATGCGGTAGACACCACAGCTAACATTAAGGCTCACACAAGTGAGCGTTAATGTTAGCCTCAAGAATGTAATGTGGCCCACTGTCTGGCCAACAAAGAAAGTTAGCCCCTGGATTTAACTAAGCAGATAGGTGCGAGCCTTCCACTGGATAATTACTGCAATGAATAATATGTTTCAGCTTAAAATTAGGTCATGTGACTTCCTGAATATACTGAGAATATCTCTTTTTTGGCCAGGTATTCTATATGTGTTGATATAGATAGTGGGGCCCCTCAGTAAGTAGGGGTTAGGCAGTGATAGATGTGTGTGTGTGAATTATATATGTATATATATATATATATATATATATATATATACAGGGCCGGTTTCATAACTAGGCAGTGTAGGCATGTGCCTACATATTTTTTTTTTACAATACTTTCTGGAGTCCTAAGGACTAGAGGGACATATGAGGTATCATTGGAAAGGCCAGATGCCAAACATAACCAGGTTAGATTTCTGTATATAAAAATAAAATAAATGCAATTAATTTTTTTTCTAACACAGCACTATTATTCAGTTTACAGCTATAAATTGAATTATACTATACAGTGATGCTGCGCTAACTCACCTTCTCATTTCCCACACTGCCAGCAAGTGTCGAGCTGATGATGCAACACATTCAGGGTTATTCAGAGAGAGGTGAAAACCAGCAGAATTGCCAGGAGAATGAACAATCTAGACCAAATAGCCAATTTGGAAAGTGAGATAAATGGGAGAATATTTCTGGTTCGGCTATTTTGACCTAGAATTTTCACTTCACTAGTCATTCTCCTGGTTTTCACCTCTCTCTGAGTAACCCAGATTGTTTAATCGGCATCCTAGACCGTGGCTCTGCAGTGAGGAAAGACAGGGGAACTTTGGAATCCTGCATCTCTTTACACCATACAAGGTTAAGTAAGGTGTCATTGGAAAGGTCAGAGTCTGGTCTTTACAATGTTTCCAAACATGACCATGCAATATATCCTTTTACATATAAAACAAACAATGCCACTACACTAACTCAACTAAGCCAACAGATTCTGCCCCTTCTTCTGATTTGAGCGCACAGAGAGAAACTGTTCTTCAGTTACATGACCCAAAACAAAAATTTTAAAAGTCATTTTGACATTTGGGGGGGGTCCACATTTCTGTGCCTACAGGCTCCTGAGATGCATGTCCAGCCCTGTGTATATGAATGTATGTACGTATAGTATATATACCATCAGACCCTGGCTGCACAAAAGGTAAAGGAGTCAGGTCACCTGCAGTAAATACAATGATCTCAGAACTATGCTGGATGGATTCTATTTAACTGTCTGGAGGTTTCTTGGCTCAGGTGAATACGCTGTTTATCTTGACACAAAGTATTTCTTTATCAGCGGAATCCCATTTTGTACATACGAGTCTCCTGCCCATGGACTTACCTTCTTTAAGTCCGATCTGTGTATAATACAGCTGTAATTGTGGTGGGAAAATTAAAGCTGGAGAACACGGCTTTTAATTGTCCTCTGCGAAACATAATAATATCTTCAGGCTTTGATCTCCCGGAGTTCCTTGTGAAACCTCATTCTAATGCTTTCAGTAATGGAATACTTCTAGGGTAATCATTGCTTTGGCTGTTTCTGAAACATACACTTCTCTTCTTCTTACTTGTACTTTGGTTGTTACGTTCTTTGCTTAAAGTCTTTGCTTAACCTGTCTGGCTCCTTCCTCCTTTTACTTGATCCCAGGTTGGCAGTGTGAGGATTTTTAATTCTCCTGAGCCCAAGGCTGGACTGGGACAAAAATTCTGCCCTGGACTTCATCCAGACCAGCCCACTTTAATTAGGCAAACACGCACAAAAATAGTATATAAACCATTCCGATTGCTCAACCAATCGCTCTACATGTACCGGAATTTCTGCATAGCGATTGGGGAAAGCAATGGAGCGGCACTGAGGCTGAGTGAGCACCATGTCTTAAGGTGAGGTGGATGTGCAGCTGGTCTCCCCGGCACGATGGCTCCATTATGAGACTGCATCTGTTTTACAGATGGTGAGGAAGTTCTCCCCTCACCCAACAAGGGCAGCATAACCCACACAGTGAACCAGCATTCACACTGGCCCACTGAGCCATCGGCCCACCGGGAATCTCCCTGTAGTCCCTATGGCCAGTACATGCCTACCTGGGCCCTAAAACTGAAACTTTCTTTCTCTTCCCCTTACTTTTCTGTCACCGGGGAGTTAAATTGTACTAGACGCTAATAAAACCAACAATAACCTTAGCCTGAGGAGGCGCTTCTATAGGGTAGTTGGGGCAGCACCCTGCTGTTTTTTTCCAACCCTCAGAAAAAAAAATGGCCACCTTTTAAAGAAGCTATTATTTATTATATCTATTATTATTCCTCAGTGAAATACGCTCACTGCCACCTATGAGGACAACATCTTTGAGCAGTGGTTCCCAACCCTGGTCCTCAGGTCCACCTAACAGGTTTAACAATATATCTGAAGCACAGCACAGGCGCTATGATTTGGTGCTCAGTGATTGCCCCTTTAAGTGATTACACACAAAAAAATTGAAAACTGGAAAAAACACGCAGGTCCACAAAAAAAAGAGTCATGTTATCAAGTCCAAAGTAGTGAGCATCAACTGAGAGGCTGGCCCTCTCACAAGGCAAATGCAGACTGAGTCTCAAATACTGATGAAAGCCCATGGATCATCTGTGTTCTTCCCACTGATGGATCAATGAAGACAGTGTTCCAGTGTCTGCAATCCAGAATGAGACATCCAGAGAAATTAAGAGGCACGGGAGAAAAATTGGGCATCCTGAAACTAATACGCACTGCAGATGTCACATGTTTGGTTCTTTGACACTTGTCACAAAACAAAAAGTCAGTAAGAATATACAAGTGACCTTAACATAAATAACATAAGTAATAATGGTTTTCCGTGCTGACATCATCCTTTCTCTGAGTGCTAGTGTCCTGGGAGACAGCCATGTTTCTGCTCTCTGAGAGGCAGCCATGTTTCTTTATCCTGGTTAACAGCCATGTTTCTGCATTCTTAGAGGCAGCCATGTTTCTGTGTTCTGGGAAGCAGCCATGTTTCTTTATCCTGGGTAACAGCCATGTTTCTGCATTCTGAGAGGCAGCCATGTTTCTGTGTTCTGGGAAGCAGCCATGTTTCTTTATTCTGGGTAACAGCCATGTTTCTGTGTTCTTGGAGGCAGTCATGTTTCTTTGTCTTGAGCAAGAGACCTGATTCCATCTTCTGGGAGACAACATCTTTCTGTGTTTTTGGAGGCAGCGATGTTTCTGTGTTCTGGGAGACAGCCATTTTTTCTGCGTTCAGGAAGTCAACCATGTTTCTATGTTCGGGAAGACAGACATGTCTCTGTGTTCTGGGGGACAGACATGTTTCTGTGTTCTCGAGGCACCCATGTTTCTGTGTTCCGAGAGGCAGCCATGATTCTGTGTTCCGAGAGGCAGCTATCTTTTGGTGTTCAGGGAGGCAGCCATGTTTCTGTGTTCCGAGAGGCAGCCATGTTTTGGTGTTTAGGGAGGCAGCCATGTTTCTGCGTTCTGGGAAGCAGCCGTGTTTCTGTGTTCCGGGAGACGGCCATGTTTCTGTGTTCCGAGAGGCAGACATGTTTCTGTATTCTGGGAAGCAGCCATGTTTCTGTGTACCGGGAGACAGCCATGTTTCTGTGTTCCAAGAGGCAGCCATGTTTCTGTGTTCTGAGAGGCAGCCATGTTTCTGTGTTTCGAGAGGCAGCTATCTTTTGGTGTTCAGGGAGGCAGCCATGTTTCTGTGTTCCGAGAGGCAGCCATCTTTTGGTGTTTAGGGAGGCAGCCATGTTTCTTCGTTCTGGGAAGCAGCCATGTTTCTGTGTTCTGGGAGACAGCCATGTTTCTGTGTTCTGAGAGGGAGCCATGTTTCTGTGTTCTGCGAGGCGGCCATGTTTCTGCTTTCAAGGAGACTTGTTTATGTGCAGGTGCTGTGTTACCTGCAAATGAAAGTATGCAAGTTCTGTGTGATATTCAATTTGTGTAGTGGGTGCTATGCAAGTTAAAGACCCAATACATTCCCTGAGCCAAAGAGGAGGATAAGCCCAGCACAGTTGAGTATTTACTCCTAAAATAAAAACATATCTATATATTATTTAAAATGTGGGTTTTGGTCATTTTTTTAACAGAGTGACCCTTTAAGGTTCCATGACCAGATCATATCCTCATATTCATAAACAAATCTAGTCCTCTTAAAACATCAATGGCAATGCAAAAAGTTCATACATCTAGAAATGAAAGACTTTGAAAATAACATATATTTTGGAAAATGCAAACTTGTAAAAGGCATTTACATCATAAACATATCTGATATGATATTGTCTATCGTACCCTTAAATTACCAGTACAATTAAGTGAAAACACACAACATTATGCGAAATCTACTCAAAGAGGAAAGTTATAGTCACTGAATATTAAAGTTTTCATACATTACACTAAGTATAATTTAGATTTGTTATAAATATAAAGTGTATTAAATATTCATATGAAATTGAACAAGATCCCAAGGCTTTCTCAATACTAATATAAATGCATGGGCTTTACTCTTAATTGTGGTTTTTTTTCCACAGGCTAGTTTCTACATTCCAGGCAGTAAATTATATATGGTATTATTTTGTGCATCTTTTGCTGAACTGAAGGTAACTTATCCCCGCACACCATCAACCTATCATGGCTACATTATCCACAAGAGACTAACATCTTTGACATCTGCAAACTTACTGGCATCTTTAGTTCCCAAAGGTCCCATCAGGCAGAGGAATCAAAGGCCTGCCGCTGATTGACAGCTGATTGACAGCTGATTGACAGGAGTTTCATCGATCTACACAGCTGATGGGGACAAGGAGAGGGTCGGGAAGTGGAGGACACAATCCAGGCATCCTGACCACATTTAGGTGGTCAGGGTGCTTAGAGTGTGCCTTTAACTACAGGAGCTCTAGAAAGACATATGTGGAACCTGAAAGAGTCAAGACATTTGTGTAATGGCCCCAAGCGTTAACACTAATTGCTTGGCTGGAATAGGTCCCTCAATATGTGAGCTTCTTCTTCTATTAGCTTTCTTGTTCATTGAATTGAGTGAATTGATGGTTAGATACACAGTACACATGTATCAAAAAAAAATGCAAGTGAATAAAGCAAATAATCAGGCGCCGATTATCCAGAGTTCTAAAATATGGGAGACTCCTAAAACTGGAATTTTCTGAGCTGCACAGATTTTACTATTTCTGGAGACAGCACATTTCTGTGCTCTTAGAGGCAGCCATGTTTCTGTGTTCTGGTAGGCAGCCTTGATTCTGTGTTCTGGGAGACAGACACGCTTCTGTGTTCTGAGAGGCAGCCATGTTTCTGCATTTTGGGAGGCAGACATGTTTCTGTGTTCTGGGAGGCAGCCATGTTTCTGTGTTACGGGAGGCAGCCAGGTTTCTGTGTTTTGGGAGGCAGCAATGTTTCTGAGGTTTGAAAGGCAACCATGTTTCTGCATTCTGAGAGGCAGACATGTTTCTGCGTTCTGGGTGGCAGCCATGTTTCTGTGTTCCTGTAGGCAGCCGGGTTTCTGTTTTCTGAGACACAGCCATGTTTATGCATTCTGGGAGGCAGCCATGTTTCTGTGTTTTGGGAGATAGACATATTTCCATGTTAAGAAAGGCAGCCATGCTTCTGTGTTCCTAGAGGCAGCCATGTTTCTGTGTTCTGGGAGGCAGCCATGTTTCTGTGTTCTGGATGGCAGCCATGTTTATGCATTTTGGGAGATAGACATGTTTCTGTGTTACGAGAGGCAGCCATGCTTCTGTGTTCCGAGAGGCAGCCATGTTTCCGTGTTCTGGGAGGCAGCCATGTTTCTGTGTTCTGGATGGCAGCCATGTTTATGCGTTTTGGAAGGCAGCCATGTTTCTCTTTTCTGGGATACAGCCATGTTTCTGTATTTTTGGAGACACATATATTTCTGTGTTCAGAGAGGCAGTCATGTTTCTGTGTTCTGGGAGGCGGCCATGTTTCTGCTTTCTAGGAGACATATTTCTGTGCAGGCGCGGTGTTACTTGCGTAAGAAAGTATGCAGGTTCAGTGTGATGTGTAATTTGCATAGTGGGTGGTACGCAAGTTACAGACACTATCGGAAGAGGAAGGAGCAGCTCAGCACAGAGGGAGAAAAGGTGAGTATTTACACCTAAAATAACTTGAGTGCTGCACCAGGTTGTGAGTGACACACACTGGGAGCTGCAGCAAGATGAAGATCCCAGCTCTATCATCGCAATCTCCTTCCTCACAGATTCTCCTGGATAGTGTAATTCTGAAAAATCCAAAATCTATAATGCTCGGGGTCCCAAGAATTCCGTATAAGAGGTACGTAACCTGTAACTAACTTAATAATAAGATTTAATGTAAAACATACTATATATTTACAAGTCCAGCTTCTTCAAGGTTGGTTTGGCCATAACAAATATTACCTGACAATCCGTAATAGCATCTCTTAACTACTCTTGTGTCTACAAAGCGTAAGTGTTCTGCCCAAAAGGCTTTCACAGCTTAAAAGCTAAACAGTTTTTAAAAGGAAGAAATAATTGCTGGCTTTCCTAGCTGTAAAATAATATTTTCCTGATCTCCGATCAATACCTCACTGTTCTGAGTTATGTCTTCAAGTTTTATGCACAGGCAAAGCAAATTGCAGGAATAAATTGGATTAAATAGTTACTATTCTAGAAAAGAGGAATAAAACACAAAAACCCTTTAAAATTAAATCAGTGAGACCTGTAGAAAGAATATAAATCTCACCTAGTCTGTGAATATAGGGTTGCATTGCATGGAAAATAAGGTGAACATTCAACTTTGGCTCCCAGAACTGCATTATAGGTACGTCTCATAAGGGTTATTATAAAAATTTACAAATCATTAGTTTTAAAGGTCTTGAGATCTATGGACTCGATTTTATTCATCCCGGCGACTGATATATGGACCTTTTTCCGACGATTTTTGGCCATTTTTCCGTTCAGCAGATTCACGTGTAGGTTTACTGGCATTTAAAGCTGAAAAATGTCTTTTCACTTCTTTTCTGATTGGTATGATGTAGGTGGCCAGGTGAAATCAATTGGCCAACCGGGTTTCTTCATTCTCTGATTGGCCAAATTGACTTCACATGGCCAAATAATTCAGTCAACGAGAGAAGCTTCATCTCTGGAGCTCTCTGATTGGCTGAATCCATTTTTAATTCCATTCCTTTTTACATAGGCCTTGGCCTATCCACCTCATTGCTGATGAAGACCAAGACGTGGAAGGACCTCCCTGGTGTTGAAAATCACCAGATGGTAAGTCTGAATTTCAAAGGGGATTTTATTTATGTGATAGATTTAAGTTATATTAGGGGTTTTAGTTATAGTACAGGGGAGTAGACAATCAGCACTAGTTGATATAATATAATTAATGGGGGGATTCATTTAATTTTAGGGGTTTATTATTAGATGTAGGTTAAGGTGGTAGGGGAATGGTTGCTTTTAATTTTAGTAGTTTTAAGGGGGAGCTCGTGTTTTTTTCATATTTTTATTATTATTTTTGTGGGTTTAATTGGACATAAGGGGGATCTGGTATCCCATGTCATTTACCCTTTAAGCCCCACTGGTGTTTGGATAGGGAACTGGTGGACATCCTGTCACGGCGTTGCACTCACCGGGCTACAGTGTAGGCTTGTGCACCGATTTTTTTTTCGGTTCGATTCGGTTCGATTTTTCGGATTTTTAAACTTTTCGATTCGGCTCGTTTCGACCGATTTCGGTTTCGATTCGATTCGGTTCGGCCCGTTTTTCGGGTACATTTTTTTTCGGAATATCGACCATTTTTCGGATTTTTGTGTCACTGTGCTCGGTTTTTGTATCGACTTTTCGTAATTTCGGAAATTTTCGTTTTTCGGAATTGCACATTTTTCGGAATATCGACCATTTTTCCTATTTTTCGTGTCATTTTGCCCGTTCTTTGTATCGACTTTTCGTTTTTTCGAAAAATTTTCATTTTTCAGAAAATTTTCGTTTTTACAAAATTTTCGTTTTTCGGAAAATTTTCGTTTTTCGGAACATCTGTTCTCCTCGTTTGACACATTTCAAGTCCATTCGAAAAATCCGAAAATATTTCGTTTCGGCTCGGAAAACATTTCGGATCTGAAATTTTCGGATCTAAAATTTTTCGGAAATTCGGCCGCATCCGAAAACACGAATCGGGAAATTTCGTGAAAATTCCGAAATTCCGAAACCCGAAACGCACATCCCTACTACAGTGCGGGCAGCTGCGGGTGCACGGCGCGCTCTGGCGGTCCTAGCACCGGATCAGGTCCCCCTCAGGGACCCTCCTGGGGCCTGCGGTCTTCCTCGGCGTCCCCCGGTGGGTACAGGTGGCCGGGAGGCTCGATCCGCTGTGCGGACTCGGCGGTCCCGCCTTCCTCTGGCGTCTCTTGCGGCTTGTCAGGGGCGGGGCTTCTGGATAGGCGTGCGCGCGCGCCCAAGACCCGGTCTTATGGGTACCACTACTGAACCCCTCCCAGACACAAGTGACACACCTGTTACAGAGGGCAATCCCAGAGCTCTGATATCCCTATAAATACACAGTCTGCACACTTGTCCTTTGCTGGATAGTCAAGTGTTTTCTAGCTGAGTACTTTGGTTCCCTTCTCTCATGTATACTCGTTACTGACCATTGGCTTTCGTACCCGACCTTTCTACCTTCTGGCACCCCGACATTGGCTTTCGTACCCGACCATTCTACTTTCTGGCACCCCGACCATTGGCTTTCATACCCGACCATTCTACCTTCTGGAATCCTGACCATTGGCATACGCACCCGACCAAGCTACCCTCATACCTCCTACCTTACATCATCTTTTCCGCCTCGAACTCCAATCTCCGCATCCCGAGGTCCAGTCTCCAACAGTACCCCACCGTGACACATCCTAGTATTGGTATAGGGGAATAGTACGTTCCCTTTTGATACCAACCTGACGTGCTGGCTAGGACCTTGTAACTAGGGATGAGCCGAACACCCCCGTGTTCGGTTCGCATTCAAACTCAAATAATTTCAAAAGTTCGAGTTCGAATGCGAACATGAACCGAACTCAATGCAAGTCAATTTGACTCAAAAGTTTGATTTTTAGAGTGCCCTCCAAGAGGCATGCAAGATATGCAAGATATATGACATAAAAGGTGTATGGGGGTCCGGGTAGTGCCCTGGGGGACAGGAAACAAGGACAAAAAGTTTTAAAAAAGATGTTTTTAAAGGAAAAGTGAGTTTTCCATAAAATATGGGTTAAAAATAAAAACAAAAAATTCCTAAAAATATCGTGCCTAGGAGGTCCCCATAACCTGCCCGTGAAGTGGCGGATTTGTAGGATGTATAGAAACATCGCCATCAGAGACCCACACACGACACCTAGCCACCCTTAAGGGGTTAAAATGCACAGGGACTGGCTACTATCCTGTTAGATGAGGGAATGTATTATATGTATAAAGCAAGGTATATATGACAATGTATAGTCAAAGACTCTAGGGACTCAGCTTGTACGCTTTATGATAGACATTTTCACGTTGTGTTGTGTTACTAATGCAGAAGCAGCAAGCCCTTCCACCACGCTTGCACCAAAACTATAGATCTAACACAATAGTAATTGTATGCTCACATAGGCCCTTCGGGATGAGGTACATGACATACAAATACTGGAATATTACGTTTAAATCTAAGGAGTGTGATAAAGATTTTATTAAGCCCTTGATGACAAATGACGTAACATCTACATCATTAATGATTGGCTTTACAGAGCCCTGGTCCTTAAGGGGTTAAACAGCATATCAGAGGAACATGTAGTAGAAATGAACACTTCTTAGAATTCAGAAGCACAGTGTTCATACATGTGCAGGAGCCACATCCAGTCTGCAGGCAATGTATCAAATTCATGAGACCAGACTAATTAGAAGCACATGTTATTTCCAAACACTAATTAACACCTGTTGTTTACGCCATTTGAGAGCCCTTCTGTGAGCACATGTCATTTAGGGGTGAGAATCTTTGCACCTAGACATTAGGCAGACTGTAAAGCATGCTTTCCTTGTAAGCTAGAAAATCCACATCACCCATTGCAGCATTTTAACCACTTCAATGCGGAGGACGCGCTCAGCGCGTCCTCCGCATTACCGCTGGTATGCGGAGGACGCGCTGAGCGCGTCCTCCCATTGGGTCAGCGTTCGGCCGGTTCCGGCCGATCGCTGGCCCCTCCGTGCGGGCTGACATCCTCGATGTCAGCCGCGCATCCGGAACCGCAGCCGCTGGAGTTAGGTGTCATCGCGGAGTAGGTGTCACCTAATTCAGGCGCCCCCCGCATGTGCGGAGGAGGCGCCTGAAAGGGAGGGGGGAGGTCCTTCGGACCTCTCTCCCTCCCGATCGGCGGCGTTGCGGGGGTTAACCCAGGCACCATTTGGAAGGGCACAGCCTGCCCTTCCAATGGTGCCTGGCATTAACCCCTGGGGAGCTGGATCGCGAATCGGCGCTGAAAAGCGCCGGTTCACGATCCTTTCCCGGAGCTGGCCGACATCTTGGATGTCGGCCAAGCCTCCGGGAACTCCCCCTGAGGACTGGCGTCATCGTGCGTAGCACGATGACGCCAGTCCTGGACTTACCCCTAACTGCCACCAACGGTGGAGATAGGGAGTTCCAATGAACTCCCTATCTCCCGATCCGTGGCAGCTAGGGGTTAAAGTTTGGTATGGTTGGATCGGCCAGAGCATGACCGTTCCAACGATACCAAACACTACTGTGAATTTTGTCAAAAAATAAATAAAAAAAAAAAAAAAAAAATTAAAAAAAAATTATAAAAAAAAAAAATAAACACTTTTTTTTCCTTTTTTTTGGTTTGTTAATGCAGCAATATTGTTCCCATTTCAATTATAATGTGAACAATGATGCTGCACTAACGATTTTTGTATGCGGTGCGTTTGTTAAAAATAGTGTAATTTTCCCCAAAAAAAAATGTAACGAGACCCCATCTCTAATTTTTTTAACAAGCGCACCCATACAAAATATACCCGCAATTGCTCGCATGTTAAAATGTGAAAAAAAACACTTTACACATTGTAAATTATTGAAAATACATATTTTATTGCATTTTTTGTTATAATATACAGACATGACATAACGTATACATATAATAATGACATATTATGAATCTACCGAGTCTGACGGAAAGAATGATATATAATATGTCTGGGTAATATACTAAAATAAGCCTTCAAAACACGTTTAAACATGATGAGCAAAACCGGTAAAAATGACCTCAGCACAGGGGCGGGAAAAGCCTCAGCAGCGAAAGGGTTAAAGATGAAACACACAGGCAGCGCAAAAAATCCTATGCAAGCAACATGCGAGCCTTCTTGTCCTGGGTAGTTTTTTAATTCAATATCTAATAAACCGTTGCTTATAATATTCTGCAGTAAAGAGTGTCTTTATTTCTAGATTTTTTAGTATTTTTTAAGCATTTTTTATACTTTTTTCAAAATGGTTTTTTTTTCAAACTCGAACCGAACACGCCAAAAAGTTTGAAGTTCGCGAACTTTCGAACTACCAATGTTCGAGTCGAACTCCGAACTGATCGAACCGAACAGCTCATCCCTACTTGTAACACCACTGCAATGCAATGTTGCGTGACCACGTCCTTGCACTTGCAGCTGGGCTGATCCTGCGTTCAAGGCCGGAACACCCCACTCCAAGGATTTGGATGGCACCGAACCACCGGTAGGCTGCAATACAATCCAATTGCTTAGTGACTGAGGAGGGATGCTTTGCACCGATATCGGGCACATCGCGTGTAGTGAAGCCAGTCGATTGAATTGTGAGGCCAGAGTAGCCAAACAGGGCATTTATTTCCAATTTTCTCTGTTTGGCTGAACATTTTGAGTTCCCTTGTCAATTCTCCAATAGTTTCCTGTCTTTTGCAAATAAACTCCAATTATTCCAGCATTGAATATGATGTTGATTTATATCTATCAGACTGATGGTGATTCACACCTTTATCAGATTGTGAAATTCTAGTCATATGATCATATTCACATAGAACCCTTTCATTTTGACAATGGTGGTTTGGATTGACATCCATTGTAGCGTTTCCGTGCACAGTTATTGAGGAAGACCTTTGGGGTGCTGAAAGCTCTGCACAGCAGGAAAGACTTTGGTGGTTTGATCGGAGGCCTTTCAATTCATAGTCAAAGGCATCAATGGTTAAATAAGAAAGGTCATTGCTTTAATTTGATGACCCCCTTACTTCAAATACTAGTTTTCTGTTTGCTATTCTTCCATTTCTCCGTGGCTATGATTCATAGAGGTGAATCGGTGATTAATTTCAAGAGAATTGGAAATCTGAGGAAAATGTCCAATCCTGGGATTCCTTCAACTTTACTATTTGTCCCAAACTTGCTATTTAATTGTGTTTCTCACATATTCACCTCTTATTGAATGACCCAATAAATGTAATTTCCAACTTTGAAGTTCTGTAGTATTTGTAATAAATACCTTCTTCCTCCACATTGGGAGCAAGGAGAAAGAGATTTGGGCTGGCCAAAACAGATTGTGATACGACAACGAAACCCCATACTTAAATGTACAGGAATTTGCCGATTTAAGTATTGCCACGTGTAGTGACATACATCCACCAAAGTTTCCACATAAGAGATGTGAGGAGACCAGAATTGTTTCAATTACTGGGAAATAGTCTAGTTTTTTTTAACAGGGTCTCACAAAATGTGTTATCCCATCTACCAGGTGTGAAATCGGTCAACCTTGACATGAGGAACATCTCAGCAATGAAAAAATAATACTTGTCTTCTCATTAGGGTATCAACATAAGCATGTCGTCTTTCTCTAATTCAGGGATCCTGAACTCTGGCCCACCCACATGTTTCTGAATTACAACCGCAATGATTCTCCGGCCATCTATTGTATTCATATAAATCTGGGAATTGTAGACCATCAACAATTGCGAAGCAGGTGTTTGCGATCCATGCTCTACTGTATATCTGATGCCAATATGGTGGGTTTAGCTCTATAAATATAAAAATAAAGATTTTAGCCCATTTTCCTAGACCTAAAAAGTTGAATTCATCTCCCCAGCATTCTTTCACAAATACTTAGACGAGTCAGTGCATTCTTGTCTGTACCAAAGGCTAATGATTCAAAAACTGGTGAAAATTCTTACGGCTACATTACTCTCTTGGTGCTAACGTTAGTGCTCACCTGAGTTAGCCACAGCATATTACAGTCCAAACGCTAACGGGTTAAGAAACCCGTTAGCGTTTGGTACCTTACACTTTTCAGCACGAGGTTACTGTACTTTGCGCTCCCTATACTTAACATGGGGAGCGCAAAGTGTTAATCAGCGTTAGGATTACAAAGTCCTAATGCTGATTAACGTCTGGCTGCGGTTAAAAAAAAGTTAACCAGAGCCTGGTCTTGGTGCTAACGGATTCTGCTGGTGCTGGTGCAGAATCCGTTAGCATCAGCTAAAACCCCCCAAAAAAATTCAGATACTCACCTACTATCCTGCGATGAGGACCGCGGCTTCGTCCGCCTCCTCCGTCTGGCAGGAGCAGGGATAGACTGGGGGAAAAGTCCCCCAGTCTCTACCTGCAGATCCCTACGCCGACCATGCCGGCTCTCGCGAGGCAAGATCCGGCAGGTCATGTGAGCGGCTGAGGGGAAACTCAATGGAGTTCTATGGACTCCATCGAGTGGATGAGCATGACGGCGCTTAGTGCTGCCACGCGCATTCTGGGCGTAGCGCCCGGTAACAATGCAGGCCTCTTTTTAAGCCCCTGCATTGTAATCCCGTGTTAAATCGGGGGCACTAGGGAGAAAACTGCGGGCGCAGTTTTTTCTCCCTAACGTCCTCGTTTTAGCACGTGGATTGTAATGGACTCCTTAGTTTTTTATGCTTGCAAATACACTACCTGGCCCAAAAAAAGTCACACACTGTAATATTTCACTGGACTGCTATGTGCCTTGATTACAGCACGCATTCGCCTTGGCATAGATTCGATGAGCTCATGCAATGTCACAGCATTTATTTGCGTCCAGAGTGGCATTAATTTGTGGCCAAGATCTTGTATTGATGATGGGAGAGTCGCAGCGCTGCGTAAAGTCTTCTCCAGCACATTATCCCAAAGATTCTCAATGGGGTTAAGGTCTGGACTGTGCGGTGGCCAATCCATGTGTTAAAATGATGTCTCATGCTCCCTGAACCACTCTTGCACAATTTGAGCCCGATGAATCCTGGCATTGCCATCTTGTAATAAGCCCGCTGTGCCATCAGGGGAGAAAAAACCCATTGATGGAAAAACCTGCTCATTCAGTATATTCAGGGAGTCACATGACCTCATTTTTGGGCACATAACATTGCTGAACCTGGACTTGACCAACTGAAGCCACCCCAGATCACAGCAGGCTTGTACGATAGGTGGTGCCTTTTTGTTGTTGTTGCCCAGACAGTGTATATATAACTCATGTTAGTTGGATGTCAGAATTTCAGATATTTGTTTGTCTTGATTGAATTTGTTAAAACAGCTTGGGGTAAAAAAATTATATTTTGGTTCATTTTCAGGAAGAAGAGTAGCGTAGACATGAAACAGAGTAGCGTGCCTGCACCAGCAGATTAGTTAACGTACATTTAGTTTTTTTGTATTTTGTTGTATTTTACTCTTTGCTGTAGTATTCAATAGTAATGAAAAATCTCAAGAGTATGTACATTTCTGTGATTAGCACTAAAACATAATAAAGATACATAAAATTACCGAGACCACACAAATCCAGCAAGCCGTGTACTGCTATCCAATTCTCAGGCTTACAATTACAAGCTAAACCAGCAAAGCTAGAATAATGAAAAGAGAAGATAAAATCCCTAATTAAAAACCAACACGAAACATATCAAGATCGAGGAAAAAAAAGAAGCTATAAAGAAGTTAGTGGAAACCGTGAAAAAAATAAAAAATAAAACCTTAATTAGAATTTACAAATGGAGCTTAGCTTGTTGGAATACAAAAAGCTGGAGGATAAGGGGAAACGTAGCGCACCTGTCTTCTTCAAGACAATCGGCCAGGAGCATCCACAGACGTTTTTATAGATAAGTGCAAAAATAAAAACAAAAACCTGTATACATTAATTATTGCATATCGTACACCATGATTCTACTTAAAGGGACACTCTACACACCCCTGACCACTTTAGGTTATTAAAGTGGTCAGGCTGCATGGAGTGCAGACCCTATTGACGATAGGCCTGTTTGAAATGGAAGAGTTTCCTCCACCCACAAAGTTATCACTCAACAGATGGAATTTTGTATATCTCGCTCGTTGAGGACCAACTTGAGGACTGATGGTACCAGCATGTTCTGTGAGTTGATATCGTCCTGTCTTAGAACGCTCGCAGCAGCAAGCATTCTAAGAGACAGGAGCCAAGGACTAGTGTTGCACATGTGTACGCGAGACCAATTTATTGTTTGGTGCAGATGCTGCATACCAAAGTAATGTACGCTACACAAATTGCATTAGAAGTTCCATGGAAACTTTTCGGAAGCCCTGAGCCGAAGATGAGGAGAAGCTCAGCGCAGAGGGAGAAAAGGGGATTATTTATATAAGAAGCATCTACCCAATTGTTATTGGGGAAAAATGGGGGAGGTATTTCTTAACAGAGTGTTCCTTTAACATAACGTTACACACTATAGTGTACCATGACATAGGCACGTCATAGGGAAGCATTGTGGACATGGTTCAAAAGCTTGACTTCCGTACACTCTGCCAGTGGAATGGTTCTCATAAAGAAGCTTTGACTGTGCTAGCATGCATGGCTACCGGTCATGTAGGGTTTTATCAGCCGCGGGTTTGATGGTTAATCAACTCTTGGACTCCTCTTCCATCAAATGTCAATATATAATAGCAAGCTGATGTAGGACTTTGCCTGCAACGGCCTCAACGTGAAGGTAAGACTTCTTCTTTGATGAGCTGTCACAGCAGCTATGGAGAGGGGACAAGTGAGAGGAGGGGGACAGGTTCCAGTCATTACACTTAAGTGATCATGGTACCTTGTGTGTACACTTAATAATATTAGTCCTTATGTTCAATTCTTTTTGTTGACTAGCTCAGATCCATGACTACTTTTACTCTTGCTTGGATCTTCGATTGAGTTAAAGGGATCCGCTAAGCTAACAAAAGGGGACGACAGGCACAAGGTTCCCCCTCTTGACCCTCTCCAAACCCCCTCCCTCATTTTACTCCTAAAATATCTACATACTCACTAGGGATGTGCGTTTCGGGTTTCGGAATTTCGGAATCTTCACAAAATTTCCCGATTCATGTTTTCGGATGCGGCCGATTTTCCGAACATTTTTAGATCCGAAAATGGCAGATCCGAAAAGTTTTCCGAGCCGAAACGAAATATTTTCGGAATTTTCGAATGTATTTGAAATGTGTCAAATCGAAATTTATTGCTTTGAAACGAGGAGAACAGAAGTTCCGAAAAAACGAAAATTTCCGAAAATACGAAAAGTCGATACAAAAAACGAGCTAAGTGACACGAAAATACGAAAAATGGTCGATATTCCGAAAAAAAATGTACACGAAAAACGAGTCGAGCAGAACCGAATCGAAACAGAAATCGGTCGAAACAAGCCGAATCGAAAAGTTTAAAAATCCGAAAAATCGAACCGAAAAAAAAATCGGTGCACAAGCCTAATACTCACCATCAATCTAGCATCGGACACCCTAACTCAACCTGCAGACGTCCAAACTCCCTGTTAGATAATGTGTCGATTGCTATACGATTTGGAATACATCTCATGAACTGCATCTTCGCCTCAGTTTAAAATAAATAAATTAAATCAGTGGTTTTACGGTGTTATGTAACGTTAAAATGCCACGCTTTTAGCGTTCAAGGAGTCATTTTACTGCATGAATTGGCAACGCACCAACCGCAGCATGGCTTAAACAAACCAACTATGTATTATTAAAAGCACATGATACATTATGCAGATGTTTTAAAGAAACTGTCTGCCTCTGCTAGAAATCAAAAAGCAGTTGACCTTGTCTCATCCCTCTCACAACAGTCCATGTTCTACATGATATGGCCCGCTCCCTTACTCGGACACTTATTGTTTGCGTTGGATTAAAATCCAACAGGATTGCAAAGGCAGGATAAATCAGGGGTGACAAACAGGGTTATTTGAAGAGATCCGAATGGCTGCCGAAAGGGACCGAACGCTGGTTACCTTTCCTCTCCATTCGTCTATCCAGAGAGCAGGCAATTCGCCAAATCCTGACGAATTGCCTGCACATACGGTGCCTGTTCGGTGCCTTTTCGAGTGAATTCCCATAGAGAAGCAATGCTTCGGCTATTCAGAGTACAAAAACCAGCAGTGAAATGTTGCCGAATTGCCCTGTTGTTCGGTGGTTTCATTCGACAGGTTTATTCAAGCGAATCCCCTAGGATTCAATGTTAAAAATATTCCCGTTTTAATTCAATATCTAATAAACCATTAATTATAATATTCTGCAGTAAAATGTCTCTTTATAGAGTTTTTGGGATATTTTAAGCATTTTTCGGGATTTTTTTGCCCAAAAAAATGTTCCGATTTTTTTTTTTGTAATTTTTTTTAACGTTTGTTCTTTTTTCTGTAACAGCCCTTTTTATTATCATTCCTTGGATCATATGTAAATTTCAGACATTTTCATTCTGTAGTTTCTTTGCAAACACAACGTTTCACTTTTCAAACATTCAAGGAAACTGTATTGGTTTTTTTCACTCCATTCATCTGCGGTGTCAGGTTTTTCCGGCGGCTGCGCTGCGTGTGATCGGCTCCTGCTCGGGTTTTTCCAGTGTTTTCGGCGGGGTTAATCCAGATGTTTTCGCGGGTTTTCGGTGTGCGTTCGCCAGGTTTTGCGGTGAGTTTCCGGCGGGTTTGCGGCGACTTTCCCCTGCATTTCGGCGGCCCTGTGGTGCTTGCTGAATACACCGCAGGGTCGCCTACATGGGATCGCCAAATCGAACCGAATTGAAGAGAACGAAAAGTCACCGAACGTGCGGCGACTTTTCGATTCTCTTTGAATAACCCTGAAAGTCTGGCCCCACACATGTTTCTGAACTACAAGTCTCATGATTCTCTGGCCATTAATTGCATTCAAAGAATTTGGTGAATTGTAGGCCACCAACATCTGCGGGGCCGGAGTTTAACATCATCATTGCACATATGGACTGGAATCTATTAAAATGCTCAGGAGAGCTTTTGCAGTATATTGTTGTTGCATTGTTGTATCATTGCTTTGTATAATTGGCTTTTTATTTACATATGTATAGTGCAGCAGCAACACGGGAAGATGTCATTAGATAATCATGAGCACCGAATTTACAGGTCTATTCAAACAATGGTGAAACTCAGGAGAATTGACTGGAGAAGTGAAAATTCTAGGTCAAAATAGCCAAACCAGAAAAATTATCCCATTTATCTCACTTCCCAAATCGGCTATTTGGTCTAGATTGTTCTCTTCTCCTGCCAATTCTCCTGGTTTTCACCTTTCTCTGAATAACCCTGATAGTAACCCTTCCATCCCGAGATTAAGATAGCTCAGAACTTCAAAAGCACCATCAGGTGCCCAATATCAACTTATCTCGATCTGCAGCCATGCAGGACAGAAGCAAATGATATTTGTTTGTTGCAAACACATTTGGTTTGCTTTATGGCTCCAAATGGTGACCCAAAGCTTTAGCCTTGTGGGTATAATGTCCAATATGTTAAAATCATCTCATTGAATGTCCTTATCAGATGCATGATTAACCTCCCTGGCGGTATTCCCAAGTGTGACTCGGGGTTAAATATCGCAAACGGTTTATCCCGAGCCACACTCGGGCTAGACGTTTACTCACCTCCTCCTGCCTCCCTCGCTGTCCCCTGCAGTGTGAGCGCGGCGAGCTGCTTCCTGGAAGGCTCCCTGCGAGTCACACGATGCAGGGGGCGGGACCAGCATAAAGAAATCTTTTTACAGTTTACACTTTGGATTATACAGTGTAATGTTTAGGAACAGCCACTAGGTGGCAGTACAGGATAAGAAATAGACCATACATTATCTCACTCTTGTTTGCAGACAGATTTCAGTGATTTTTGATGTATTTTATTGAATATCATTTATTTGCATTATTTTGGATAATTATTTATGGGATAATAAATTATTATGTCGTGTTTCAAACTTTATCGGACTCTGTATTTACTATTTATTTTTTATTTATTTATTTATAAAGGATTTTACCAGTAAGGACTCTTGATTGAACGGATTTCAGTGCGTGATTCCTAATTATTACAGGCTATGTACAAAAACACGTTTCCTTTTAAAAAAAATTGAGACGCTTTTAGACACGAAATTTTGAAAAAATTAGACCGCCAGGGAGGTTAAGGTCCTAGGACCGAAACGTCACTTTCGTTATTCTTTTCTTGTTTTTGGAATAAATATTTTGTATCCTACACCCTCTTTGGAGCCGGCTATTTCTTCTTGCTATGTACTGTGGCTTACTGTGATGGGAGTGGCAGTCCCATGAAGGAGCAGTGGCACGGGTGGAGGGGTCTGTTGAGCCTGTGGGGTTTCTGCATATATGAATGTCCTTATCAGACGTTCATCAGCCGATGCACAGAGCCACAAGCTGAAGTTCTAACCGCTGAAACTTCTTTTGGCCAGCAGGTGGCGACATCTGCCTGTCAAATAGGATATTCCAGTATGAAACGCTTTGAGAATATTCCCAAATATTTCTTGCTGTATAATTAATTAAAAATGATTTTGCATAAAACCACTGGTTCCTCACAGTTGTCTTTTGGAAAATTGCTTGGTAGTATAGGGGTTAAAATACTCCTGGAAGAGCCCTGTGTCATAGTAATAGGTGGAACTGATTTTTTTTCTGTCTCCGTAAGGAAATATTTCTCGCATGGCGAAAAATAAAAATGATACTATCGTTACGTCTCTTGTTTGTGCCGTCTGACGTTTTGTCTGTCATTTTGCTACTTTTACTATCTACTTTATAGTCTAAGGCTGGGGTCAGACCAGCGCACTTTTAACGTGCGTTCTGGCGCACATAATTACGGCCGCACTAGCAGCAGATGACGGGCAATGACGGCCAATATACGATGTACGGCCGCACAAAAGTCCGGCCGTGCAACGCAAGTGGAATTTGAACGCATTTTTCTGAGAACGCTGAACCGCTAGTACTGACGTACTGAGTGCGCAGCTGCGGCATAGCGGCTAGGCTTGTGCACCGATTTTTTTTTCGGTTCGATTCGGTTCGATTTTTCGGCTTTTTAAACTTTTCGATTCGGCTCGTTTCGACCGATTTCTGTTTCGATTCGGTTCGGCTCAACTCGTTTTTCGTGTACATATTTTTCGGAATATCGACCATTTTTCGTATTTTCGTGTCACTTTGCTCGTTCTTTGTATCGCCTCTTCGTAATTTCGGAAATTTTCCTTTTTCGGAATTATACATGTTTTCGGAATATCGACCGTTTTTCGTATTTTCGTGTCACTTTGCTCGTTTTTGTATCGACTTTTCGTAACTTCGGAAATTTTCGTTTTTTTCGGAACGTCTGTTCTCCTTGTTTCAAAGCAATAAATTTCGATTTGACACATTTCAAGTCCATTTGAAAATTCCGAAAATATTTCGTTTCGGCTCGGAAAACTTTTCGGATCTGCCATTTTCGGATCTAAAAATTTTCGGAAATTCGGTCGCATCCGAAACCCGAAACGCACATCCCTAATAGCGGCGTGTTTGCGTGATTAGGAGATGTCAGACGCTGCTAATGTCCAGCCTACATAACGTCCAGACGCAAAAAGAGTTTTATTGACGATCCGTACAAAATCACGCCCGAAAATGCGCGTCGTCTGACCGTTTTTGCGCATTCCGTGAAAAAATACGTCAATGCGTTCGGACGCACTTTTTCACGTTTGCGGGGAAAATGCTTTCGTCCGACCCTAGCCTAAATCGCTGCAGGAAATGCCGTCTCTACTATAAACAATGATGTTAATAAGGATTACAATAAAAAATAAACAGCAAATAAAAACACCTTTACCAAAGAATAACTCAACATTTTTTGGTCTTTCGAGATGTGATGTCTGCTATCGGCTGGAGTTTTCACTCATTCTCCATACAGAAACATCCCTCGCCTTGAAATGTACAAAGTATACGGTGTTTAATAAACGACATAAAACCCGCACAGTAAAAACTAACAGCATTGTTACACGGTAATACGCTGTGCATATCAAAACGCGATCCTGCCCGTCATAAGCCTGTTTAATTTATGGCACGTAGCCTTTAAATCGAAATGCCAGTGTGTAACGGTAACATTCTCAGCCATGTCTAATGCAATCTACTGGAAGTAAGCTTTCATTTTTATTACTGAAGAGTCAACAATGAAGTTAAACCAAAGGAGTCCATCGCATTATTGTGACTGTCTCTACCTTCGTGTCATCTCATCTAATATGATTACAGTAGCACCTGGTGTCATGTAGAATTTGTCTGTCCTCTCTGGTCACAGAGATGTTAAATACCTAGACTATTTGAAAAATCATTTTGTTTACACTGGGTTTTCTTTCAATAAATATATATTTAATTATAATATAAAGAATTCATTTCGAACTATAAATATTTCTTATAATATATTTAGATATATATATCCATGCAATAAACCTTCAGGGTTATTCAAAGAGATCCGAATTGCTTGAGAAAGGTAACCGAACGCTGAAAATCAGCGTTCGGTTACCTTTCTTGGCCATTCGGCTATCCAGAGCGCAGGCAGTTCGCCAACTCCTGGCGAACTGCCTGAACATACGGTGCCTGTTCGGTGCCTGTTCGAAGGCAGTGACATCCCCCCAAAAAAGCACTACTTCGGCTATTCAGAGAACACAAACCAGCAGTGAAAGGTTCCCGAAATGCCCTGCCATTCGGTGGTTTAATTCGGCAAGTTTATTCAGGAGAATCCCATAGGCTTCAATGTTAAAAATATTCCCGTTTTAATTCAATATCTAATAAACCGTTCATTATAAAATTCTGCAGTAAAAAGTCTCTTTATTTATAGATTTTTTAGGATATTTTAAGCATTTTTCTGAATTTCTTTGTTATAAGTCAGATTTTTATTTTATTTTAAGTTTACTTATTTTTTCTGTAACAGCCCTTTTTATTATCATTCCCTGGACCTCATATGTGAATTCCAGACATTTTTGCTCAGTAGTTTCTTTGCAAACAGTGTTTCACTTTTCAAACATTCATACAAACTGTTTTCCTAATTTAACACACCATATCTTTAACATAACCCATAGAAAGAAGTGGAGGGGAGTGATATCTGGTGAACGAGGCGGCCACCCCTTCCAATCCACCGGTCAACAACCATCATTTTCCAGTAAGATGGTGCACCACCACTTTGGGGACTGCATGTTGGCGGGTTCCTAAATTAAACATTTCCATACCGGTGGATTGGAAGGGGAGGCTGCCTTTTTCACCAGATATCACTCCCCTCCACTTCTTTCTTGATAAAGTCTAAAGACGAAACGCGTCGGCTATGTCACGGGTTATACACCTTTTAATAAATATTCATAAAAGAGCAATCTGTGTTTTTTCTTGAATTCGTCCACAAAAGCTTTTTTGTATAAGCACGGAGAAGGCCACACCAAAAGCCTGCTGGACTGGAGGGTCCACCCTGGATTAAAATTTCGGAGAAGCAATGAATATTACCAGATAAGTCTCTTTGTATATCCATTTGCTGCTATACCAATTTCCGCCTGTGGGTGCCTTACAACACCTGTGTGTGTGTATACATAAATATATATAGAGATATATGTTTATAAGTCTGTATATATATATTTTTTTCCCAAGCCATAGAAAATAAATAAGAATAAATTATACATGTTTTGCCTCCTGGGAATCTATCGGAATAACAGATCTATAACACCATACAAGATGGTCATATATATATGGTTTCTGTGATGTATATAAAGTTTTATCGTGCCTTTCTATGAAGGAATAAGGAATATACAATTTTTTTTTTACTACAGTGCCTTTTTTAATCTATCTCACAGATTTCATGCTGTAATAAACCACGTCCTCTGTCCTTGAAGCGGCTGAAGGTGAAACGGCTGATCTGTTTATTCGAATGTGCCATCACACTTTTGTGATATTTTGGTCAAATGTCAATCTCCGGGATGGCTCATGCCATGAGAGCAATTGACTTCCACGGCGGCAGATTAATGCCACCTTTTAGCACTGTCACTACTGAGCCATTTCTCAGGCTTCGACGTGGCATGATCTGTCATGAGCTGTCATACTCCTCTAGCCTCGTACCTACGATTGGAATCTCTAAAAGTCTTTAATTTTCTAGAGGGACGAGTTTCCAACTCGGAAGAGGAACAGTGTTTGTTTATTTTTCTGATCCTAATTCTAATTGATTCCGTCAAGCTAATTAGAGGTCAGAGATCATAGAACTCAACGCACTGGACGTGAGCAAAAACAGAGTTTGTGAGGGTACAAGCATCAGCATGAGTATCCTGCCCTACAGTGGGTTAACGCTCAGGTCACGGAAGGTTTAAGATCGATGGCGCCATTACAGAGAAGACAATACCATGTGCAAATCAGATGGCAATCACCCAGAAAGGGTGGCCAGTACTGAAAGGCCAACAAAGTAGGGATGTGCGTTTTGGGTTTCGGAATTTTCACGAAATTTCCCGATTCGTGTTTTCAGATGCGGCCGATTTTCCGTAAATTTTTAGATCCGAAAATGGCAGATCCGAAAAGTTTTCCGAGCTGAAACGAAATATTTTCGGAATTTTCGAATAGACTTGAAATGTGTCAAATCGAAATTTATTTTCACTCTATTCATGATTTCGGTTCCATTCGTGATTTCGGTTCCAGCTGTTTTATTCTGAAATTCGATGATGACTGTCCACTTCAAAGTTGTTGGGAAATTCAGGAGTGATCTTCAATACTCTATGTCCAAGACTTAAACCAAAAGGACATCTCTTGGTTGAGGTTAATTAAGAGGTTAACACCTGTCCTGGCCAAACCTCTGCAGGAACCCAAGATCCTACCCTAACCATATAACAGAAACTGTAAAAAACAGTTTACATTTTTTTCCTCTAAATAATTGGGCAGATCCTGCTGACAGCCTCTGCTATATATATGTGAATTTACACGCGAGCAGCTCCTCCTCTTTGGTTCAGGGACTACCAAACTTTGAAACGAGGAGAACAGAGGTTCCGAAAAATACGAAAATTTCCGAAATCTCGAAAAGTCGATACAAAAAACGAGCTAAGTGACCCGAAAATACGAAAAATGGTCGATATTCCGAAAAAAAAATGTACACGAAAAACGAGTCGAACCGAACCGAATCTAAACAGAAATAGGTCGAAACTAGCCGAATCGAAAAGTTTAAACATCCGAACGAGCCGAACCGAATCGAACCGAAAAAAAAATCGGTGCACAAGCCTACAACAAAGCCTCCTCTGCACGAGAGCTACAGCTACCACTGTCAACTGTTTCAGCCTTGTTAAGCCTCTTCGGGAGGAGGATGTCACGTTTTAGTCATATGCTGCATACTTCTCACTCTCTCTCAGTCCTCATTTTTCTTAGAATTTAGGGTTAGGATTAGAGATAAGGGTTAGGGTTAAACAGTTGGGTTAGGTCACCATTTGAGCTTCTTATTCATTTAGGGTTACATATTGGCTTAGATTTAACCCTAACCATGAATCCTAACATTCTGCTCCATTTTTACGTAATGTTTTTAGCAACAGATTCTGCTCCTTCACTGACAATGAATCTGTTGCCTATAAATGAAGCAAAGAGGGGCAGAATGTTAGGGTTAAATTTAATCCTAAATGTAACCCTAATAGAAGCACAAATAATGACCTAACCACCTAATGTCTAACCCTCATTTCTAATCCTATCCCCTTACTCTGGTTTCTAACCCTAACGCCAATTTCTAGCCCTAATTTCTAATCATAACCCTAACTCTCATTCCTAACCCTATCCCCTTACTCTAATTTCTAATTCTATCCCCTAACTCTAATTTCTATTTTCTAACCCTAATTTCTAACCTTAACCCTATCCCTTTTACTCTTATTTCTAACCCTAACTAGGGATGAGCTGTTCGGTTCAATCAGTTCGGAGTTCGATTCGAACATCGGCAGTTTGAAAGTTCGCGAACTTCGAACTTTTTGACGTGTTCGGCTCGAGTTTGAAAAAAAAATACTTGAAAAAAGTATAAAAAATGCTTAAAAAATACTAAAAAAATCTAGAAATAAAGAGACTCTTTACTGTAGAATATTATAAGCAACGGTTTATTAGATATTGAATTAAAAATTAATGTCTAGGTGCAAAGATTCTCACCTCTAAATGACCTATGCTCTCAAACGGTGTAAACAACAGGTGTTTAATTAGTGTTTGGAAATAACATGTGCTTCTAATTAGTCCGGTCTCATGAATTTGATACATTGTATGCAGACTGGTAGTGCTAGGTGTCGTGTGTGGGTCTGTGATGGTGATGTTTCCATACATTCTACAAATCCGCCACTTCACGGGCAGGTTATGGGGATCTCCTAGGCACGATATTTGAAGGAATTTTTTGTTTTTATTTTTAACCCTTCTTTCATGGAAAACTCACTGTCCCTTTAAAAACTTTTTTTTTTACTTTTTGTCCTTGTTTCCTGTACCCCAGGGCACTACCCGGGCCCCCATACACCTTTTATGGCAAATATGTAGCATATATGCCCTCTTGGAGGGCGCTCTAAAAATTTAATTTTGAGTCCCATTGACTTGTATTGAGTTCGTGTTCAAGTTCGAATTCGAACTTTTGAAAAGTTCGAGTTCGAATGCAAACCGAACTCGGGTGTTCGGCTCATCCCTAACCCTAACCCCTTACTCTATTTTCTAACCATAACCCCAATGTCTAGTCCTAATTTCTAACCCTAACCCTAACTCTAATTTCTAACCCTAACTTCTAACCTTATTTGTAACGCTAATACTGCAGCGCCAAACTCCGTGGGTTCAAAATCAGCTGCACCATTTTTAAAGACCTAAAAAAAAAACGCATTGTTTTCATGGCATGCCATCTGTGTTAACCTCTTAATGTCGCCGGGCGTACTATGCAGTTCCCTGTGGCGGGTGGGCCTTTAAACCGCAGGCTGTACTAGTACACCTAGCTGTCTTCAATGGGCCGCGTCCACCCTGCTCACCAGCTGGTGTGCATGTCATTGGCTGCATCGAGACAGCTTGAAATCAAGCCATCCCCCTGCAGCCAATGAGGCGAAATGTCAGCTGCGTGGGCGGGCTGAAGCAGAGTTACTAGCACGCCCCACCAGCATTAATCCCCTCCCACCGGGCACTACCCGCCTGGCGTTAAGGGATTAACATCATTCTCATCCTCGCAGTCCTCACCTCCTGTTTCTCACCTCTCCAGAATATAAATTCCCATGGAAAGAGGTACCTCCACCCCTCCCTATGTTTGTCAGATATCTTGTGATTCAGATAAACCGCCCCTATCTTTTTAACTATACACATTTTACCCTTAACCATCGCTGCAGGATGTGTTTGGCGCTTTGTAAAAAAAAGTATAGTATTAATAACAATTACTATTAGTGCAGGTGCCTCTGGTAACAACACTGACTCTGGCAGCTTACTGCACAATGTGGAATACTATGGGCCACATTACAATGTTGACACTAATGTTAACGCTCACCTGCGTGAGCATTAACGTTAGCCGTGGTGTTTACCGCATATTACAATCCAAACGCAAAGGGGTTAAGTAACCCGTTAGCTTTTGGTATCTTGCGCTTTTCAGCGCGAGGTTACTGTACTTTGCGCTCCCTATACTTAACATGGGGAGATTAATCAGCGCTGGATTACAAAATCCTAACGCAGATTAACGTCCGGCTCTGGTTAGCGGAAAGTTAACCAGAGCCAGGATTTGGTGTTAACGGATTCCGCTTATGCAGAATCCGTTAACACCGGTCTAAAAAAATAAAAAACAGAATGGTATACTCACCTCCTGTCCTGTGGCGAGGACCGCGGCTCCAACCGCCTCCTCCGTCCGGCGGGAGCAGGGAAAGTCTGGGGGAAAAAGTCCCCCCAGTCTCTCCCTGCATATCACTACGTTGAGCGGCTGGATCACGCGAGGCGAGATCCAGCAGGTCATGTGACCGCCGGCGTCTGGCTCAATGAAGTCCTATGGACTCCATCGAGTGGATGCTCGTGGCTGCGGTCAGCTCTACCGCAAGCATCCCGGGCCATACCGTGCAGTAACAATGCAGGCAGCTTTTAAGTGCCTGCATTGTACTTCCACGCTAAACCGGGGGCGTTAGGGGGAAAACTACTGGCGCAGTTTTTTCTCCCTACCGCCGCCGTTTTAGCGTGGAGATCGTAATGTGGTCCTATGTGTGGTGTGCACAGATCTAGAAGCAGCATTAAGACAAATCACATATAATATCATTGCTGTTCTGGCAATCATAGATTTCCATGCATTTAATGTATTCGGGCTACTGTTACTTTAAGTTGTCAACCATTACTAAGCAATACATTGCAGCTACTCCAATCCATTTGATGTTCTGAGAGAAAGCAGAAAGTCAGCTCCACATTTCTTGCACACAGGCCTTGGAATTATAAGTCTGTAAGTAGAGCATCAATGTTTTTAAGTTAAAGCACATGTTTTTAGCAACTCAAATACTGTTCCATGTTAGTTTTGTAGCGCTGCTTTAAAAAAACTGTATTCTGGTGCATTGAACTATTGCTGCCACCAGAGGGAGACAGAGACATTGTGGACTATGCTGGACAAAACCGAACTACATCTACCATCACCCTTTGCGTGAGGACAGGAAGTAGGTGGTACAAGGAAGAGGAAACAGATCAGCAGCCTCGTGCAAGGCATGGGGAGAGCGAGCAGAGCAGGGAAAGGTGGAGGACGCACGTTAGAGCTGTCAGGGATCGCAACCAGCCCGGAGTACAGACGCTGTCTTACTGGTGCTGGAGATCGGGACAGTAATCGTGTTGGGACCTACCTGCGCAGCGCTGAGAGGTCTGGAGGAAAGCTGGTTCTGGCAGGACCTCGCGTTAGTCAGCCGCGTTGATCGATTGGGAGTCGATTGGGAGTGCAGGCGGTGGATCATTTGTTCCAGTTGCGGAGATTTGGCAAGCAGGGAGCAGATTCAGTGGCACAGAGTCCCAGTACAAAGCGGAGAAGATCTTTTGGTCGAGGCATCGAGTGCTGGACAGTTTCGTTCATCGGATGGGTGAGAGGCCTCCCAGGCCACAGTTCCAAAACAGAAATGGATGCTGCAATATTGTTTAAATTCACAGGGCCCCAACGGTGACTAGTCAAAGATTGATCTTTTCGTTCACTGGCCAGTCGAATACAGTACCCGGGTACCCTAAACGTTGTACATATATATATTGAGCTATTTTTCGTGATTTATATTCCAGAACTGAGGGGTTAACCGTTCTTTTTCCGCTGTGTGTTTTTCCCGCGTGACGCATCCTGTAATTTCATTCAACACACATTAATCTTTTAGTAAAGCATATAAAACTAGAAAACCCACAACAGTGCTGGTGTGTAATAATTCCTAGTGCGGTGAGACTATCCCGAGGTTATTCAGCGGGTCCTTCGGGGGTGAGCGCTACAGTTTAATAGTGTTTGATTTGTCTTAGCATTAAGTTAAACTTCTATTTCTGTTAACTAGTATTTTCACAGCTAGGAAGCATGCTTGTCACGTGTCTGTGTAGATTTGCATTCCTAGTCTAATATATTGTCATAATTCTGTATCTTTTGCAGTTTTACAGTAAAAAATAAAAGATTGATGTCATAAGGATCTAAAACGTTAAGGATAAATAAAAGTAAAGGAAAGATTTCACGCAATCCTGCTTCTGGATTTTTATTACCAATATGTTAGCTGTCTGCCAAGCCTTGTACCTCAGACACATCGTGAGGGCAGAACGATTGCCCTTTTTAAACTGAACATTCTGCCCGGCATAAAAAAAAATTTTTCTCCGCCCCCTCTAACGGTAATTCCTTTTTCTGGATGAATGATAATGTCAGTACTGTTTACTTTTAGATTAAACCTAATCATGGTACAGGTGTTATCCAAGATCCTCCGCGTAGGGCTGTAAAACTGCAAACAGGCTTTTACGAGAGCGTTTGGCAGAGTTCATCGTCAATCCTTCCTACGCGCATTCAACGTGAGCACATACTGTATCCATTGTTATCAATTATCAGGGATTAAAGGAATATTCTTTTAAGGGGTTATTCACAAACAGGGCTCCCATCAGAAATCTTGGGGTTCCTTATTGAACCACTGGTCGGGGCTTCCTTCCCACAGCTGGTTATTTCAATAAACTAATTAAAAATGAAACTTTTTGCCACATTTTCTGTTTCCGTTATTTTACAGGGAGCTGGCTAAATCCCTGGTGGATATAATTTGATTCCTGGTGGGAGAGTGTTCGCACTGTACCTCTACCTACTGCATGCAGACCATACTAATCGCTCCCTCAGTGATAAGCCAGAGTGCTTTTACCGGGCCCAGATGCCCCGGCCCACCGGGAAATTTCCTGGTATCCCGATAGGTCGATTCAGTTTGGCATGGAGGGGCCCTTACATCTGAGGCACGTTGACAAGTGACACAGCGTTTAGTAAGAGCCAGAGCCCTCTTCAGCCATTGGGCCCCTAAATCTATCATGGACTGTCACCCCCTGATGGCTCCTTTGTTCGCAAAGTGCCAGTGTTTGCCATTGTTGTATATAGCGGTAAAAATCACTAGTATTGCAACACTGGCAAACACCAGCATATGACAAAAACAAAAATGAGTGACAGGAGAAGCTTCACGGTGGTCAGAGAGTTTGTCGGCTTTGTAACACCGGCACATTTTCAACCGTATTTACAACACCGCCCAAAAAAATGGTGCTTTGTGAATAACCACATTAGTCAACAATTGTGCCCTTTTAATCATATGTAAAATCACTTAACACCAGCTTGTGAGAACCCATAATTTTTAAAAAGAAATATACTGGGAATTTTTTTAATTTCCCTGTTGCCTGTCACCAGATCAGTCACTAGTGATGCCACACACAGACAGCACACCCACATCACCCTCTGAGACCAAATGCAGTAGCGAGTGGCAGATCCATAATTTTGCGCAGACGATATGGTACTTGCGTAGGTAAAGTGCGCAAGTCCCGTTGCAGTGCGCAGTTTGCGGTTCCTACGCTACACAAGTTGCATAGGAGTGCAAATTGCACAGAAAAGACACAGGGACTTCCGGGTTCGGGAGTCCCTGAGCCGCAGAAGGGGAGCTACGCCCCGGCAAGGAAAAGCACCCGAAAAAATAAAAACTAATAATTGGGCAAATTGCTTCACTACCAGGTGATTTTCCAAAAAAAACATTGTCAGAAACAAGTGGATTTTTGTAAAATCATTTTTAATTAATTTTACATTAAGAAATATTTGAGTTTATACCCATTGTATTTCTTACTGTAAATAACCTATTTGGCCAGTAGATGGCGCCATCTCATGCCAAATTGAGTTACAGCAGTTTGAGCAGCTGGTCTATTTTCTTCTTTTTTTCCCTGCATTGGCTGCTGAAAGCCCGATGTAAAGGCATCATCAGACGATTTTACAGTTTTAGTTCTTTGTGTCATGCCCAAGCCGCTGACTGTACCTGATTGCTGTCTTCATCGTGGCAGCAACATGAAAAGTGCTGCCCTCCTGTTCAGTTCATGAAACAGTTAAAAGCAGACCACAGGTCACATGACACATCCAAGAATAAGGGCACCACGCCCCCCTCCTGACATTGCTCCATTATTGAAGCTCTCTTGCTCTGTCAAGCCCTGTATCATGCTGCTCCTGAATACCTGCCTATTCCTCCTTCAGTACCTTCTCCTGGACCCACGTGTCCTTCCAAGATCCCAGTACCCCTCTCAAAGACCCCCGCTCTGCTTCAGACTCTGGTACCACCTGAAGATCTGCTACACTCCAAGCCTCGTGGTAAACCCTCCTGCATTCTGATATCTTGCTGTGTGCTTCAGCTCCTCTTTGTGTCTCTCATCACTCCCAGCCAGCAGGATCCACTGCATAATGGGCTCATACCACAAAGACCGGTACCGCACCGGTGCTGTACTATGACACTTTGGCCATTATTCCCACAAGGCTCAAACGTTGGGGGCACCTTCTGCAGTCCAAAAGCAAACAAAATTTGTTTTCTGCAAACTAATATCATTTGCCTTTAGATCAGCAGATCGAGATATCTCGACATTGGGGTACCGGACTGCGCCTTTGAAGCCCGAGATATCTCGATCTCGGTAGTGAAGGGCTTAAGGGCAAAAAAAAAAAAAGAGAACTGTATTTTTTAATGAGTGTCCTTTAAGAAGTTATATGTGTGTTCCCGATACTCATGGATCATCTAGCAACCCTACAAATATTCCAGAAAGGAATACATATTAGGGATGTGCGTTTCGGGTTTCGGAATTTTGGAATTTTCACGAAATTTCCCGATTCGTGTTTTCGGACGCGGCCGAATTTCCAAAAATTTTTAGATCCGAAAATGTCAGATCCGAAACGTTTTCCGAGCCGAAACGAAATATTTTCGGATTTTTCGAATGGACTTGAAATGTGTCAAACAAGGAGAACAGACGTTCCGAAAAAACGAAAATTTTCCGAAAAAACAAAATTTTTCCGAAAAACGAACATTTTTTTAAAAACCAAAATTTTCGGGAAACGAAAATTTTCCGAAAAAACGAAAAGTCGATACATAAAACTAGCAAAGTGACACGAAAAATGGTCGATATTCCGAAAAATGTACAATTCCGAAAAACGAAAATTTACGAAAACACAAAAAGTCGATACAAAAACCAAGCACAGTGACACGAAAATATGAAAAATGGTCGATATTCCGAAAAAAATGTACCCGAAAAACGAGCCGAACCGAATCGAATCGAAACCGAAATCGGTCGAAACGAGCCGAATCGAAAAGTTTAAAAATCCGAAAAATCGAACCGAATCGAACCGAAAAAAAAATCGGTGCACAAGCCTAATACATATACAATGTGAGAATAAAGCAATCTGGACGCTTATTCATTTAAGACGGAGATGTTAACTGTCATGTGTGTGATACGGTGTGAAGACGAAAGAAATGTAACAAAATTGACAGATGCTGTCAAAAGCCGGACTAATAAATAAGTTCAAAGCTGCGTGAGATGGAAAGAAACAGTGAAAAGGATAATAGGCAAAGAAGCAGACGGGCCTTGAACAATATAAACATAAGACGCAACATAAAAAAAACGAGAGAAATCGCTGAAAAGAAAATAGGCTTTGGAAACCAAAGGACGCTGTCTGCAGCTGCGGATTGATTGGTGAAATTACACACACAAATCACCACCTGAGGAAGTGCTGACCTTTATAAAGAGGCTCATATAATAATGAGAGCTCTGTTTGATAAAGACGAATAAAGCTTCGCCAGGACACAAAAGAGTTTACCCGCTAAGCGGTGAATCGGAGGAGGCTCGCAGGTTTTACAACACAGTAGTTGGTTGTTAAGAATTGACCAACACTTTATTACTTCAGCGTGGCTGTTTTGACCTATTATATGGGTGCACATCCTCCATTATTTAATAAATTGCAATTCCCATCATGCGTAAAAAGATCATTCTAGTGGGTTTTCTTTAAGGCTGGGGTCAGACCAGTGCACTTTTAACGTGATTTCTAGATTGAAATTTCTAGATTTCTGGCGCACTTAATTACGGCCGCACTAGCAGCAAATGACGGGCAATGACGGCCAATATACAAAGTACGGTCGCACGAAAGTCCGGCTGCGCAACGCAAGTGGAATTTGAACGCATTTTTTCGAGAACGCAGAACCGCTAGTACGGACGTACAGAGTGCGCTGCGTCCGCTAGCGGTGTGTGTGTGTGATTTGGAGACGTCAGACCCTGCTCGTGTCCGGCCAACATAACGTCCAGACACCCAAAGTTTCCTGGTTTGGATCCGTAAAAAATCACGCACGAAAATGCACATAGTATGACCGTTTTCGCGAATTCCGTGAAAAAATCCGTCAATGCTTTCGGACGCACTTTTTTACGTTCGCGTGTAAAAATGCTTTCGTTTGACCCTAGCCTAAAGTAAGCCTTAATAGATCCAGGGCCAACATGGAGACGCTAATGGGAGAAACTCTGAATCTGCAGATTTCTCCATAGCATCCCCATGTTAGCATGATATTCAGTGCTGGGGCTAGCTCAGCACCTCACCCTGGAACGCATCACCAACCGCTGGGATACTAGCGGCAGCGCTTGCATGCTGCCATGAGTATCACCTCCTGGAGTCCATAGGACGCCATACAGGTTTGTGCTTCCGGGATGTGAGCCCTGTTACTATTAGGGTTAGCTTTAGCTTTATGGTTAGAATTTAGTGTTAGAGTTGCTGTTAGGATAAGGGCTACTTCTAGGGTTATATTTAGGTCTACTTTTAGGGTTACCTTTAAGGTTAGGTTTAGAATTAGGCTTTAGTTTTAGGGTTAGGGTTACTGTTAGGATTAGGGCTTCTTGTAGGGTTACATTTAGGTCTACTTTTAGGGTTACCTTTAAGGTTAGATTTAGCATTAAGCTTTAGTCTTAGTGTTCCATTTGGGGTTGGGGTTATTGTTAAGGTTAGGTTTAGCTTTAGGATTAGGGTTAGAATTTAGTGCTATAGTTACTTTTAGTATAAGGGCTACTTCTTGGGTTATATTTAGGTCTACTTTTATGGTTAGGGTTACCTTTATGGTTAGGTTTAGCGCTAGGCTTTAGTTTTAGGGTTTCCTTTGGGGTTGGGGTTATTGTTAAGGTTAGGTTTAGCTTTAGTATTAGGGTTAGCATTTAGTCCTATAGTTACTTTTAGTATAAGGGCTACTTCTTGGGTTATATTTAGGTCTACTTTTATGGTTAGGATTACCTTTATGGTTAGGTTTAGTGCTAGGCTTTAGTTTTAGGGTTTCCTTTGGGGGTTTGGGTTAGGTTTAACATTAGGATTAGGGTTAGAATTTATTGTTAGCGTCACTATTAAGATTAGGGTTAGGGCTACATTTAGGTTTACTAGGGTCATCTTTAGGGTTAGGTTTAGCGTTAGAATTTAGTTTTATGGTTACTTTTAGGGTTAGGTTTAGCGATAGGATTAGGGTTATAATTTAGTTTCAGGGTGAGGGTTACTATTTGAGTTGCTTTTAGGGTTAGAGTTAGGGTTACTTATAGGATTACCTATTTCTGCTTGTTTTACAATTAGGGTTAGGGTTAGGATTCGGCATTACACAGAGAGTACATTCTTTTTTGCTCATCAGAATGAATCCGAATCGATCCGGCCAGGATTTTTTCAGATCAATTAATGAAATTTATTTCAGAAGCAATTCAGTTCAATGGCTTGGCGATTAGGATTCGGATGTTAGAAGATAATTTTCATCACTTCCTTCTTCAATGTAATCACAAAATGCCATCGTTCGCTCCAGCCATCGCGTGTTACAAATGTAATAAAAATAGTAGATAATAGGGTTGTTTAACCCTGTAGAGAATTGTCTGGATGAGCGTGATTGGGCCTGCAGAACCCATGATTAAGTATATAAAAAAAAAACAACATGGCTGGCACTGATCAAACGCAAATGTCAATGTATGAGAAACTCAAGAAAATTCATATCAACAAGGTGATCGCAGATATTTGACCAGATTTAATGGACCTAGTCATGCAGTTGCTCTGCGAATCACGTTTGCATTGATTAAAGAAGAAGCCGCCCAGTGTTGGGGGAAGGAGACAGACCAGGTGACGGGTAAAGTATGCTCCGGTTCAAGGGAGCTTGATGCCGGTATTTAAGATCATGAAGACGTATGGCGCTGCTGTCATAAATCACTCACGGAGTGTCAGAGCCGATGAAAAGAAATAGAATGTATTCAATTTTACAGTGTATTAAACTTCATCTAATTTGAACGTTAAGAGAGGGACCGGCAAAATAAATGACCAATTTCTGTAGGTGGAATTACCGTAGGGCCGGTGCCATTAGCAGCTCGCCGGCTTTCCATCACGCTCTTAACATAATATTGCTTGTCTATCGATGCATATTTGCGATGCTGTCTCCAAATTACGAGACAAAGGAAGAGAAGGACAGACGATCTCTAATAGGTGTCATTTGTCAAGGATAAACTGTGATGGCTCGGGAGATAAGAATACAGAGATTACAGCAGATACTGAGAATAAGGATGCGAAGAACAGACATTTCCCAACGCGTTTGACCAGAATCCTTTGTGTCGGGTGAAGATTACTACGGATTGAGGCGAGACGTAAATTCAGGATAACAGTTTGCACCGACTTCAATTGATATTTATAGGAATTAATCATATTCTCACACAGTAAAGGGTAATAAACATGCTATTTGTGCTTTGCTTTGACATCAGTGGCCATCAAGGGAAAAAGGGGGAAATGAAGGGTTAAAAATCTATAAACCTTTATTCCAAGCAAGCCGTTATGATTAACGATTAAACCGTTATGTATAACGAACCCACTCGTAAATGATAAAGGCACCCCTGTTATTCCAGCCAAGACGCAGACTGCCCTTGCTGCAGCTCACCGTAAGTTAAACGCTAACACTTCCTATACTTGGTAGGGATGTGCGTTTCGGGTTTCGGAATTTTGGAATTTTCACGAAATTTACCGATTCGTGTTTTCGGATGCGGCCGAATTTCAGAAAATTTTTAGATCCGAAAATGGCAGATCCGAAAAGTTTTCCGAGCCGAAACGAAATATTTTCGGAATTTTCGATTGGACTTGAAATGTGTGAAATCGAAATTTATTGCTTTGAAACGAGGAGAACAGACGTTCCGAAAAAACGAAAATTTCCGAAATTACGAAAAGTCAATACAAAAAACGAGCAAAGTGACACGAAAATACGAAAAATGGTTGATATTCCGAAAACATGTACAATTCCGAAAAACGAAAATTTCCGAAATCACGAAAAGTCGATACAAAAAACGAGCGAAGTGACACGAAAATACGAAAAATGGTCGATATTCCGAGAAAAAAATTTACCCGAAAAACGAATCGAGCCGAACCGAATCGAAACAGAAATCGGTCGAAACGAGCCGAATCGAAAAGTTAAAATATCCGAAAAATCGAACCGAATCGAACCGAAAATAAAATCGGTGCACAAGCCTAATACTTGGCATACATTGTACAGGAAGCACTAGTTTGCGGACAGCCGGAGAATAACTAGTGATGTTGAGATCAATTCCAAGGTCGCTCGTTATTCATACCTCCTCCTCTGAGAACATGCTGTTAAGTAATTTTGCATTGTCAAAAAAAAGATATATATATATATATATTTATCTTTTTGCAAAAAGTCTTGAAAGGGTTAAGCACTGCAGTGATTCTGAAGGGGATAAGAATTGTTGTAAGCATTTAAAGGGTTAAATCTGGTAAAATCTGGAATTACATTCCTCGCGCATTTTTTCATCCGTCAGGAAATTGCGCTTGTAAAACCGACGTGCAAAAATGCACGCAAAGTACCGTTGCGCACAGAAATCAGTGAGCGCAATGTAACTTTTAACGCTAGTCCGTCATTTTGTGCAGACTGCGCACAACAGACGTACGTTCTGACGGAAGACAAGGTAGTGACCGTCATTTTTGACGGATCTTGTAAAAAAAAAAGTGCGCATCGACGTTCTCCGTTGTGAATCCGCAGTTTGGTACGGTCAGGTTGTTACAATTTGCCGTCACCACCAGCTTTTCAAAGACGTTAAAATTATGCGCGCAAACGTTGTCCGTTAAATTTTGCGCTGAGATCGTAATACCATGCGCGCACCAGCGCACAACGCATTTGCGCTCACGATGTTACGTATAGGATGCGCGCGCTAAATTGCGCTCCCAAAGGGTTCACGCAGGGTCACTCGCGTTAGACGTTAACGCGCATTTTGTGCGCGAGCGTTGTAATACAACGTTCAGCGCAAAGGGTTTCGCCCCTCACGTTAATGCGTTTTTGTGCACGCACAAAATTGTGCGCGAGGAATATACTAGGGCCCAATGTTTGGTGTGCTCTCCTCTTGGTTTGTTGTATTTATCTTTTTACATATATAAATGTTCACCTCTGGTCCAACGATGCAAAGGACGGCATGATTCGCCCCTTCCGCATCCACATGCAGATAGAAACTGGTAGCACACAGCTCCCAGTGTCCTTCAACTGACCCTGTGTGACCTCGCGTACATGATGTTTATTTTTTCAAGTCTGTATCATAAACAGTGATACTTGATACCTCCCAGCAGTCCTGATCATATCCAATCAAATGATCCTCATTGAGAAACACTGAGGACATATAGTGGGGATATACATGTAAAAAGACGATGTTTGGGACGCGGGGCATTTACTATATGCTTTGATAATAAACTTAATTTTTTTATCTAAGTCCCTGGAGTGTGTCCAGATATTTAGAGTTTTATATATATATAAATTGCTGCAGTGTTAAAAATGGATCTTTTGTCTAGATTAAATGTGCAAATTTCAGTCATCTGAACTCAAAAAAAAAAAAATCAACTTCGCTTCCAAAAAGGTAAATGTGATCAAAGCATTTTCTTTCATTATCGAGGTCTTTTGTGCTTCTCCGATGTACGTATAAAGTTATTTCAGACTTTATTCACTAGTTTTGCTGAAAAATGGAATTTTTATAGACATGTGAGGCCACGGAGACTTAATTATCTCTCTTCCGTTTTCTCAAAATGTTGCTCACCTCTGAAGGGAACTAAAAGAGAACATACGTATTTTTACTGAAGAACTTTGAATAATGTTAACCCGTATCGATCAACACGACAAAAAAACGACGGAGCTTTTCCTGTCATTTCTCACTTACCTTAACGTAACATTTTGCAGAATCGGAAAACGGAATTATCAGGGTCACATGATCTGCCGCGCGATGAAATAGCAAAGACCGTGCTCATCGATAATTACTTTCAAGGATGCTGTTAAGACTTAACCCCTTCACTACTGAACATTTTGTTGGTGAAAGTGACAACATTACCATAAAATTTTTATTCTGAGTTAGTTGAAAGGTTAAATAATGTAAATATTCTCATTTTTAACTTTTCATGTATTCATTTAGCCTTTGCAGAAACATTGCTGGGATGAAAAGTTCTAAACTCTAGATGGCGTCCCTTAGGCTAGGGTCAGACGAAAGCATTTTTCCCCGCGAACGTGAAAAAGTGCGTCCGAACGCATTGACGTATTTTTTCACGGAATGCGCAAAAAAGGTCAGACGACACGCATTTTCGGGCGTGATTTTGTACGGATCGTCAATAAAACTCTTTTTGCGTCTGGACGTTATGTAGGCTGGACATTAGCAGTGTCTGACATCTCCTAATCACGCACACACGCCGCTATGCCGCAGCTGCGCACTCAGTACATCAGTACTAGCGGTTCAGCATTCTCAGAAAAATGCATTCAAATTCCACTTGCGTTGCACGGCTGGACTTTTGTGCGGCCGTACATCGTATATTGGCCGTCATTGCCCGTCATCTGCTGCTAGTGCGGCCGTAATTATGTGCGCCAGAACGCACGTTAAAAGTGCGCTGGTCTGACCCCAGCCTTATTCTGCACATTTTCATACAGGGTCTGCATTATCAGCATACTGGCAGAAATGGCCTTTGTGTCAGAACAGTAAATGTGATAAATAGATAATAAAATGGTCAGATCTCCTGCTTATGTGGATTTTTAGTGATCATAATGAAATTATTAGCAATGCAATATCTGTATGTGTTGCATAATGCCGGTGTATGGTAATTACAGTAACACCTTGTATCTGTATGTGCTGCATAATGCCTGTGTATGGCAATTACAGTAACACCTTGTATCTGTATGTGCCGCATAATGCCTGTGTATGGGAATTACAGTAACACCCTGTATCTGTATGTGCTGCATAATGACTGTGTATGGAAATTACAGTAACACCTTGTATCTGTATGTGCTGCATAATGCCTGTGTATGGCAATTACAGTAACACCTTGTATCTGTATGTGCTGCATATAGCCTGTGTATGGCAATTACAGTAACACCTTGTATCTGTATGTGCTGCATAATGCCTGTGTATGGAAATTACAGTAACACCTTGTATCTGTATGTGCTGCATAATGCCTGTGTATGGAAATTACAGCAACACCTTGTATCTGTATGTGCTGCATAATGCCTGTGTATGGCAATTATAGTGACACCTTGTATCTGTATGTGCTGCATAATGCCTGTGTATGGCAATTATAGTGACACCTTGTATCTGTATGTGCTGCATAATGCCTGTGTATGGCAATTACAGCAACACCTTGTATCTGTATGTGCTGCATAATGCCTGTGTATGGGAATTACAGTAACACCTTGTATCTGTATGTGCTGCATATAGCCTGTGTATGGCAATTACAGTAACACCTTGTATCTGTATGTGCTGCATAATGACTGTGTATGGAAATTACAGTAACACCTGTATCTGTATGTGCTGCATAATGCCTGTGTATGGGAATTACAGTAACACCTTGTATCTGTATGTGCTGCATACTGCCTGTGTATGGGAATTACAGTAACACCTTGTATCTGTATGTGCTGCATAATGACTGTGTATGGAAATTACAGTAACACCTTGTATCTGTATGTGCTGCATAATGCCTGTGTATGGCAATTACAGTAACACCTTGTATCTGTATGTGCTGCATATAGCCTGTGTATGGCAATTACAGTAACACCTTGTATCTGTATGTGCTGCATAATGCCTGTGTATGGAAATTACAGTAACACCTTGTATCTGTATGTGCTGCATAATGCCTGTGTATGGAAATTACAGCAACACCTTGTATCTGTATGTGCTGCATAATGCCTGTGTATGGCAATTATAGTGACACCTTGTATCTGTATGTGCTGCATAATGCCTGTGTATGGCAATTATAGTGACACCTTGTATCTGTATGTGCTGCATAATGCCTGTGTATGGCAATTACAGCAACACCTTGTATCTGTATGTGCTGCATAATGCCTGTGTATGGGAATACAGTAACACCTTGTATCTGTATGTGCTGCATATAGCCTGTGTATGGCAATTACAGTAACACCTTGTATCTGTATGTGCTGCATAATGACTGTGTATGGAAATTACAGTAACACCTTGTATCTGTATGTGCTGCATAATGCCTGTGTATGGCAATTACAGTAACACCTTGTATCTGTATGTGCTGCATAATGCCTGTGTATGGAAATTACAGCAACACCTTGTATCTGTATGTGCTGCATAATGCCTGTGTATGGCAATTACAGTAACACCTTGTAGCTGTATGTGCTGCATAATGCCTGTGTATGGCAATTACAGTAACACCTTGTAGCTGTATGTGCTGCATAATGCCTGTGTATGGCAATTACAGTAACACCTTGTATCTGTGCTGTACAGGGATTTCCCCTCAATATAACCCCTGAATCATATGCCTGTACAGCAGTGAGTGTCCCCAGAGCTATCCCTGTATTCTGCCCTTTTCCTGGCTGTTTTAACCACTTGAATGCTAAGGACGCGCTCAGCGCGTCCTCAGCATTCCCGCTGGTATGCGGAGGACGCGCTGAGCGCGTCCTCGCATTGGGGTCAGCGTTCGGCCGGGTTCCGGCCGATCGCTGGCCCCTCCGGTGCGGGCTGACATCCTGGATGTCAGCCCGGCATCCGGAGCAGTGGCCGCCATTATTAGGTGTCATCGCGCCCCCGCGATGACACCTAATTCAGGCGCCCCCCCCGCATGTGCGGAGGAGGCGCCTGAAAGGGAGGGGGGGGAGGTCCTTCGGACCTCTCTCCCTCCCGATCGGCGGCTCACAGGGGCTTAACCCAGGCATCATTTGGAAGGGCACAGCCTGCCCTTCCAAATGATGCCTGGCATTAACCCCTGGGGAGCTGGATCGCAAATCGGCGCTGAAAAGCGCCGATTTGCGATCCTTCCGGGAGCTGGCCGACATCTTGGATGTCGGCCAAGCTTCCGGGAACTCCCCAGAGGACTGGCGTCATCGTGCGCAGCACGATGACGCCAGTCCTAGCATTAACCCCTAACTGCCACGAACTGTGGAGATAGGGAGTTCCAATGAACTCCCTATCTCCCGATCCGTGGCAGTTAGGGGTTAAATTTTGATATCGTTGGATCGGCCAGAGCATGGCCGTTCCAACGATACCAAACATGAAAGTAAAAAAAATTGTAAAAAAAAAAAAAAAAAAAAAAAAAATTAAAAAAAAAATTAAAAAAAAAAAAAAAAACACTTTTTTTTTTTTTTTTTGGTTTGTTAATGCAGCAATATTGTTCCCATTTCAATTATAATGTGAACAATGATGCTGCATTAACGATTTTTGTATGCGGTGCGTTTGTTAAAAATGGTGTCATTTTCCCCAAAAAAAATGTAACGAGACCCCATCTCTAATTTTTTTAACAAGCGCACCCCATACAAAATATAACCGCAATTGCTCGCATGTTAAAATGTGGAAAAAAACACTTTACACGCTGTAAATTATTGAAAATACATATTTTATTGCATTTTTTGTTATAATATACAAACATGACATAACGTATACATATAATAATGACATATTATGAATCTACCGAGTCTGACGGAAAGAACGATATATAATATGTCGATGTCATATACTAAAATAAGCCTTCAAAACACGTTTAAACATGATGCGCAAAACAGGTAAAAAATGACCTCAGCACAGGGGCGGGAAAAGCCTCAGCAGCGAAAGGGTTAATGCAGCAGTAAAGGTTGTTGAATTTTTAGTTGCAGTGAGAGTGGGGCTGCTCTTTGCAGCTTCTTTACAGTAATACAGGGTGAAAGGAATCAGATCACACAAAAAAATGAGTTTCTCCACCGAATGCCCATTGTTCTTGCATTTTAAAAAGTTTGCAAATATTTGCAAATTTTAGCATTTTTAGATTAGAATTCAAAAGTGAGGTTTTTTTGGTTGTTAAAGGGTTAAGGGCCACATTACAATCTTAATGCCAACGTTAGCGCTCACCTGCGTGAGCATTAGCGTTAGCCGCGGTGTCTACAATTACTATCCAAACGCAAACGGGTTAAGTAACCCGTTAGCGTTTGGTACCTTGCACTTCTCAGCGCGAGGTTACTGTACTTTGTGCTCCTTATACTTAACATGGGGAGCGCAAAGGGTTAATCAGCGCTGGATTACAAAGTCCCAGCGCTGATTAATGTCCGGCTCTGGTTAGCGGAAAGTTAACCAGAGCCAGGACTTGGTGTTAACGGATTTTGCAGAAGCGGAATCCGTTAACACCAGCCAAAAAGAATCACAAACTCACCCTCTGTCCCGCAGCAAGGACCGCGGCTGCAGCCGCCTCCTCCGTCCGGCGGGAGAAAAGGGAAAGACTGGGGGAAAAGGTCCCTCCCTGCGTATCACTAGAAGGCGAGATCCGGCAGGTCATGTGACCGCCAGCGTCTGGCTTAATGGAGTCAGATCATCGCGGGGCGGAAACAATGCAGGCAGCTTTTTAGGCGCCTGCATTGTAATTCCACGCTAAAACGGAGGAGGTAGGGGGAAAACTGCAGGTGCAGTTTTTTCTCCCTACCACCCTGTTTTAGCGCGGGGATCGTAATGTGGCCCTAAATGTTTTCATATGGTCTTATGCAAAGCATGTTACATATGTAATGAATAACTGCTCAGGCTGCAGACTACATAGAGAGTACATATTGCTGAGGAGTAGAAAACCTGACTGTGGGATTTAATGTAACATCTGTATCAATTTTATTCCAATGTAATTTGCCCAGTGAGCTTACAATCTGTGACGGTGTAATAAACATAACAAGGAAAAAAGGTGTCATCTGCGCTCGTTTCTATGTGTTCCATGTACAACACATGGGAAGTGTTTGGTGTGTGTATAAATAAAACCCACCATCTCTGCCTCTCCTTGGCTGAAAAGCAGCAGGAGGGGCTTGGAGCTGCTCAGTAGAGCGGCCTTTTGGTACATTTGTTAGGTACTCACTCTGTAAAGAGGTGCCGTGAAGTGGCGAGTGAGCTTACGTTGCAATGGCCATTGAAACAAACAAAAACCTCAGTTTTTGTACATGGAACACATAGAAACGAGCGCAGATGACACCTTTTTTCCTCGTTATGTTTTATACATTAACTGGGCTGTTACTCCTGGCAGTTGCTGCCGCTCCGGTGAGTATGGGCGCGACGCAATTTTTTCTGTATTTATGTATATCATGACGGTGTAATAAAACCCGCGCATCGGGAACATAATCTAGTGCAGAGATCTCAAACTCGGGTGACCCAGATGTCGACTACCTAATATTTCCAGCATTATTTGGATGCAATAAATAGGCAGAGAATCATGGGAGGTGTAGTTTAGAAACATCTGGAGGGGTCGTAGTTTGAGATCCCAGATCTTTTGCGAGTAGACACCACTCTGACAACAGAGAGGTCCGAAATGTCGCCGAAATGTATCCGGATGCTGAAATTCAGCATACGGTGACATTTCGGGGCCATTCGGCTATTCAGAGAGCAGGCAGTTCACCAAATTTTGGGGAACTGCCTGCACGTACGGTGCCTGTTCGACGGCACTGAAATCCCCATAGAGAAGCAATGGTTAATCTATTCTGAGACACCAAACAGCAGAGAAAAGTTGTCGAAGTGCCCTGCTGTTCAGTGGTTTCATTCGGCAGGTTTATTCAGGCGAGCCCCATAGGCTTCAATGTTAAAAATATAACGTTTTTTTTATTCAATACCTAATAAACCTTTTTTTATTTTAATCTGCAGCAAAAAGTCTCTTTTATTTATAGGTTTTTTAGGATCTTTTAGCCATTTTTCAGGATTTTTTCAGCAATTTGTTTCCCTTTTTTTAAGCATTTTTTTTCTTTTTTCTGTAACAGACCTTTTTATTATCATTCATTGGATCTTATATGTAAATTTCAGGCATTTTCGTTCAGTAGTTTTTTTTCAAACAGCGTTTCAATTTTGAAACTTTCAAGCAATCTGTTTCTTTTTCTATTTTACCCTGTTCGTCAGGTTGTCGGCTTTTTCCAACGGCTGGTCTGCGCTGTAATCGGCGTCTCGTCAGCTTTTTCCGGCTGTCTGTGCGAGTTTTCGGTGAGTGTTCGGTGAGTGTTCGGCGGCTGTGCGGCAGGTTTGCGGCGAGTTTTCCCTGCACTCTTGGGACCCTTCGGTGAATGCCGAATTCACAGCAGGGTGAGGAACTTTGATTCCCCGAAGTGCAGGGAAGCATGGGAAACAAGAGAGCACCGAAATGTTGCGACATTTCGGTGCTCTCTGATTAAACCCCAATGTTTTACGATGAATAAGCTCTTTTTTTATGCACCCATATATCAGATCCAATCACCAACAATGCGACTTTCACAACGTATGATGCAACGAGCTGTTTAAAATGCGCTCGCCTTTCCGCCTGAACAGGTGCACTAAAAGATGACTAATGGAGATCACCCAATGGCATTCCGTGCGAAATTTAATTTCTACCCTTCCAGTGACACACTATCAGCTTTCATTTACCAAACGACATAATTCGAGCTTCATATTTCATTCTTTCGCATCACGGAGGAATATAAAGAGCTCAAAAACAAAACTGTCCCGGCGACATCGTTAAAATAAATTCGCATTTTATCTCTTACAGAATCGTCCGCATAATTAAATGAAATAGGTGTCACATTAAAAAATTAAATTCAATTCGTTTTTTCCCCCGTGTTTCTCCGTACACACCAGCATTGTGATCATTTCGCAATACATTACCACTTCATTTTCAGAGAATTAAGCAATAAAAACATCTTGCAGATAACGTTGAAAGCCTGATTAGACATCGAGCAACTGGTCCCATGTGATATGATGAAAAAAGAAGGAAAAAAAGGAAGAAAATTCAAGATATTTGTCGGTTATTGATTTTACACTTTTCTTTCCAAAGTTTTCTTTTTTTAACAAACTGTTGTGTTTGATTTTTGTATTATTTTGCTTCTTCTTTTGTACTATAGGTATTTAATGGTCACCCTTTCCTGTATTTCGGCTACGTTTAATACCTGGGTTAAGTCACACAGTCTATGGAGTCTATGGCTCGATCACCGACTCACATCATTGTATTGTGTGGGATGTATTCAAAGGACATCACCAGGGGGTGGATAAGAATTTGTTTAAGCTCCCTGTTTTATCTCAATCGGCTGCCAGCTCTTAGGCAGGTTACCAGAGATATCATCATAGACCCCCTGCATCCTTATCTAAACATTCCCTCCTCCACCGCATTAACTGGTAAATACTGTAGATTTGATAAACCAAGGCAGTAAAGTATAACTTTTGCAAAAATTTTGGTAAGTGTTGCATCAAGGGAAAAAATCTAGAAAATGGAAATAGGAGATAAAAAAAAAAAGCCTAACATTAGGGGTTATTAATAGAGAGCCGAATTGGCTCCGAAATTGCACCGAAGAGTGAATTTCCCCATACGGTTCAATCTCGTGGCCATTCAGTTATTCAATAAGCTGGCGGTTCGCCAAATATTGGTGAATTACCAGCGAAATAGGACGCAATTCGGCAGCAGTGAAATTCCCTATAGAGAAGTAATGGTTAAACAATTCACAGAATGCCGAACAGCACCGAAATGTCAGTGAAATGCCCTGATTTTTTGGTGCTTTCATTCGGCAGGTTTGATCAGGCAAATCCCATAGGTTTCAATGTTATAAATTTTCCCAGTTTTTATTAAATATTTATTAAACCGTTTATTCTTTTAATTTGCAGCAAAAAGTCTCTAATTTTTAGGATTTTTTAGTAATTTTTTTCAGGATTTTTTCGGCGTAATTTATTTTCCGATTTTTTTAAATAGGGTTTTTTTTCTGTATCAGACCTTTTTATTATTATACATAGGACCTTCCTTCATATGTAATTTTGAAGCATTTTCATGCAGTATTTTTTTGCAAACAGCTTTTAAACGTTTTTGTGGTTTTTTTTTTGTTGATATCTTTTTACCCGTTCGTTGGCTTGATGGCTTTTTCCAGCGGCTGGTTGTCGCTTTGTTCGGCGGATCGTTGGCTTTTTTCAAATGCGTTTGGTGGTTTTACAGCAGATCGCTGGGTGCGTTCAGCATTTTTTTTTTTTGGCGGTTTATCGGATAGATCCGATGTTTCTTCGCCGGTTTTGCTGCGCTTTTTCCGTTTTATTCAGCGTTTTTTTTGGATGCATTCGGCGGCTTTTCCCTGCACGTCGTGGACTCTGCAGTGAATGCTGAATTCATCGCAGGGTCGGTGAAGGCTAGGGTCAGACGAACGCATTTTTCACGTCTACTGTCAAAAAGTGCGTTGATGCGTCCGAACGCATTTTTTCACGGAAGACGCGATAGCGATCATACGATGCGCAATTTCGTCCGTGATTTTAAAGATCCAAACCAGGACACATTGGGTGTCTGGACGTTGCAGCGTCTGACATCTCCTAATCACGCACACACGCCGCAATGCGGACGCGGCGGATGCAGCACACTCTGTACGTCAGTACGTTCTCATGAAAGCCAAAAAGCGACAGAAACGTTGGAAATATATTCAGCATATCTTACTTTACACTAGACATGTGCACAGCACAAAATTTCGTTTTGAACTAATGGATTAGTCCTAAAATGCAATTTATTTAGTTGCTGAAGAAATTCGTTTTCAGTTCTTTAGTATGAAAACTAATTTCATTCATCCGAAAACCAGTGGATACAATTACTATTGTAGTGGCTCCTCAGAGGGCTGAGATCGCTGCTTGTTACAGTATCACTCACTCTCAGCACAATGTGTCAGGCAAAGCTGTTACAGTAACTGACTGCTGCTCATTACAGCACCCAGAGTTTCCGTAAAACTAGTAAATAATATTTTTATATATAAGAGGTTAGAACAATATTATTTCCTTGTTTTACTGAAACTCTGAGCACTGTTACAGTCAGTTACTGTAACAGCTGAGCCTGATACATTGTACTGAGAGATAATATAACAAGCTGCCGATCTCAGCGCTCACAGCCACTGGATTTAAAGGGCTAAAAAAAAAGGCTCCTCTCTGTATAATGTATAGAACATCCTTCTGCATTAATTAATACCCCTCTCTGTATAATGTATACAACATCCACCTGTATTAATTAATACCCTTCTCTGTATAATGTATAGAACATCCTCCTGAATTAATTAATGTCCCTCTCTGTATAGAACATCCTCCTCAATTTATAGCTTTCTCTGTATAATGTATATAACATTCTCCTGCGTTAATACCCCTCTCTGTATAATGTATAGAACATCCTCCTGCATTAATTGATGCCCCGCTCTGTAAAGAACATCCTACTGCATTGGCATGTGGAGGGTGCAGAACTTCGGGATGCAATGCTTATCCAGCACAGGAGTGAGAACTTTTACTTAAACTTTGTATCTCTGTGGGGGAGACACAGGAATATAAAAGCAGGGGAGAGGGAAAATATTAACGTAAATCTGACTGGAAGCTCAGAGAAGAGATGACTGGTGCAAATTTATTTATATAATAAAATAAAGCACTTTAAATCCAGGGAAAACATTCAAATTAATCACACTGAAGGCTCATAATGACAGAGTAACTGTGAGAGCTGGATACTAAATGTATCAGACGTAAAAAAAAAACTTTATAACAAGCAGCACTGGGAGAGGGACTTTATATAAAACGTGTATTATAGATGACAAAAGGGGGATAGTGCTCCTGGATAATATAAAATGTATCAGACCTAAGCCCCTATTATGCAGAGCGGGAGGGGAGATAACACACGTTTTATAAAGTCCCTCTTTTCTCCCAGCACTGCTTGTTATAAAGGGGTTTTTACTATACAGCCCTCCTCTGTCATTAGCTTTCAGTGTGATTTATTTGAATGTTTTCCTTCTCCAGCTGCTTTTATCATCTTGTCTGCCGCATAGACATGCAAGGGTTAAGTAAAGGTTTCCTCTCCTGTGCTGGCTGTCTGTGCTGCGAGTCAGTATTCTGGAGCTCTATCACTGTCTGAGTTTCAGGTAGGGGTCGGGAAGGATTACGCATACAAACCTTTTCTGTAGCTTTGCGATGTTACGCTCTTCATTGCTGGTCTCCTTCACTCATCAATGTAATATCACAAAAAGGACTGAAACTAAAATGTAGTACATTTTATTTTAGTTTCTTTCGTTTTTTGTACTGAGCAGTTTCGTATCTCTTGAGTCATACTAAAACTAAATTATCCCAAAATTCTGACTAAATCGTTTTAGTACTAAAACGAATGCACATGTCTACTTTACACCTGTATTAATCCTTTAGGCTGGGGTCAGACCAGCGCACTTTTAACGTGCGTTCTGGCGCACATAATTACGGCCGCACTAGCAGCAGATGACGGGCAATGACGGCCAATATACGATGTACGGCCGCACAAAAGTCCGGCCGTGCAACGCAAGTGGAATTTGAACGCATTTTTCTGAGAACGCTGAACCGCTAGTACTGACGTACTGAGTGCGCAGCTGTGGCATAGCGGCGTGTTTGCGTGATTAGGAGATGTCAGACGCTGCTAATGTCCAGCCTACATAACGTCCAGACGCAAAAAGAGTTTTATTGACGATCCGTACAAAATCACGCCCGAAAATGCGCGTCGTCTGACCGTTTTTGCGCATTCCGTGAAAAAATACGTAAATGCGTTCGGATGCACTTTTTCACGTTCGCGGGGAAAAATGCTTTCGTCTGACCCTAGCCTTATAGTGTTATCATTAGATAAACCGTGCAGGATTTACCTTCCAAATCCCCTTTTGTGTTCCATGCACTCGCCAATTGATTTCTCTCCCCCTCCCCCCACTCACTTTGTGACGGCCGTACGCAAAGGATATTCCTTTTAGAGATTAATACAAAGATGATTTGGACCGATTCAGCCTAGGAAAGTTCTGTAAATCCCCAAACTATTAAACAGTCGTCTGTTCTTCCTTGATGGGATATTCTTCCGCTGTTTGATCTCCCCCTAAATATATCCCACCTACTACTAACAGCATCTCGAGTCCCTTTAATTCTTTGAATAGAAGTATTACTTTTCCATTTTTAATTTATTTATTATTTATTTATAAAGTATTTTACCAGGAAGGATACATTGAGATTCCTCTCGTTTTCAAGTATGAATACTTTGCAATATCAGCTTGCTTCCGGACACCTTCTGTCCTAGTAAAATGATATACCGTAGATACTCGAGTATAGCGCGAACCGAATATAACGCGATGGATAGAGATTTATTATGGAAATTAGAGAACACTCACGACTCGAATATAACGTGATGGATAGAGATTTATTATGGAAATGAGAGAATACTCACGACTCGAATATAACACGATGGATAGAGATTTATTATGGAAATGAGAGAATACTCACGACTCGAATTTAACGCGATGGATAGAGATTTATTATGGAAATGAGAGAATACTCACGACTCGAATATAACGCGATGGATAGAGATTTATTATGGAAATGAGAGAATACTCACGACTCGAATATAACACGATGGATAGAGATTTATTATGGAAATGAGAGAATACTCACGACTCGAATATAACACGATGGATAGAGATTTATTATGGAAATGAGAGAATACTCAAGACTCGAATATAACGCGATGGATAGAGATTTATTATGGAAATGAGAGAATACTCACGACTCGAATATAACACGATGGATAGAGATTTATTATGGAAATGAGAGAATACTCAAGACTCGAATATAACGCGAGGAGCAAAATTATAATTTATACTGTACTGGGAAACCATTAAAATACTTCCAGGTTTTCTTAACACAGTCAGGCTCCCCCTCAGACCAGGGTGCTCTGCTGTAGAATGATTGTAGTTGTTACTAAATATGAAGCCGCCGGCCACCCGTCTTCTTTACTAGCAATTAGATGGCCGGTCGGAGCGAGATGACCAACACCATGAATCATTCACCAATAGCCAGCAGCCAGGAGGTGTTGTTTTCTGACCTCCGGCTGTAGCAGAAAGGCTCATCCACCGCTGGTCACGGAGACTTGGGATCCAGAGCAAGTCAAGTTTTTTTTTTTTTTCACGCGATGCAGATGTCTCGAATATAACGCAACCCCTCCAATTTTGAGGTAAATTTTTGTCACCAAAATCTAGCGGTATACTCGAGTATCTACAGTATTCCCCCTCTCACTGCTCTTCAACACTGACAAGGTTATTCAAAGAGAATCGAAAAGCCACCGCACGTTCTATTCAATTCGGTGCGATTTGGCGATCATATTACGGCGACCCCGCGGTGTATTTAGCAAGCACCACAGGGCCGCCGTAATGCAGGGAAAAGTCGCCGCAAACCCACCGAAAACTCACCGCGAAACGAGCGCGAATGCACGCCGAAACCCGCAAAAACATCTGGATTAACCCGCCGGAGAAACCCGAGCAGGAGCCGAGTACACGCAGCGCAGCCGTCGGAAAAACCAGACACCGCAGACGAAGGAGGTGAAGAAAAAAAAAAAAACAGTACGCTTGAATGTTTGAAAAGTGAAATGCTGTTTGCAAAGAAACTACTGAGAGAAAATGTCTGGAATTTACATATGAGGTCCAATAAATGATAACAAAAAGGGCTGCTACAGAAAAAACGATTTAAAAAAAACGGGAAAAAGATGTTTGCAAAAAATCCCCAAAAATGCCTAAAAGGTCCTAAAAAAATCTATAAATAAAGAGACTTTTTACTGCAGAATAAAATAATGAACAGTTTATTAGATATATGATTAAAACGGGAATATTTTTAACATTGAAGCCTATGGGATTCAAAAGAATAAACCTGCCGAATTAGGCTAGGGTCAAACGAACGCATTATTGGCAGTGACAGTCAAAAAGTCCGAACGCATTGACGTATTTTTTCACAGAATGCGCAAAAACGGTCATACGATGCGCATTTTCGTGCGTGATTCGTTACGGATCCAAACCAGGAAACTTTGGGTGTCTGGACGTTATGTTGGCCGGACATGAGCAGCGCCTGACGTCTCCTAATCACGCACACACGCCGCTATGCGGACGCAGCACACTCTGTATGCCAGTACTAGCGGTTTTGCGTTCTCGAAAATGCGTTCGTTTGCCGCTTGCATTGCGCGAGCTAACTTTTGTGCGGCCGTACTTCGTATATTGGCCGTCATTTGCTGCTACTGCGGCCGTGATTAAGTGCTCCTAAACGCATGTTAAAAATGCGTTAGTCTGACCCCAGCCTGAAACCACCGAATGGCAGGGCAATTCGGCAACTTTTCACTGCTGGTTTTTGTTCTCTGAATAGACGAAGCATTGCTTCTCTATGGGGATTTCACTGCCCTCGAACAGGCACCGAACAGGCACCGTATGTGCAGGCAATTCGCTAGGATTTGTCGAATTGCCTGCTCTCTGAATACCCGAATGGCCAAGAAAGGTATCTTTTCGGCCCCAATTCGGATCTCTTTGAATAACCCTGTGAGACTTCCACCGACCCTGCTGTGAACCTGAAGGATAAGGAGTTGGTCCACTTCTCCTAAAGGCTTTTCTATAAATAGGATAAGGGCCGCTACCACCAAAAATTGAAATGTCCTTACTGTGTTTATTTGATGTTGCTGATATTACATGAGCTTTGTTTGTCTCTTGTATGTTTAGTTAAGAAAATATTTTCCTCTAAATGTGTCACTGGGTGCATCCATTGTGTGATATTTTCCTCTATATGTGTCACTGGGTGCATCCATTGTGTGATATTTTCCTCTATATGTGTCACTGGGTGCATCCATTGTGTGATATTTCCCTCTATATGTGTCACCGGGTGCATCCAGTGTGTGATATTTTCCTCTGTGTGTCACTGGGTGCATCCATTGTGTGATATTTTCCTCTATATGTGTCACTGGGTGCATCCATTGTGTGATATTTTCCTCTATATGTGTCACTGGGTGCATCCATTGTGTGATATTTTCCTCTATATGTGTCACTGGGTGCATCCATTGTGTGATATTTCCCTCTATATGTGTCACCGGGTGCATCCAGTGTGTGATATTTTCCTCTGTGTGTCACTGGGTGCATCCATTGTGTGATATTTTCCTCTATATGTGTCACTGGGTGCATCCATTGTGTGATATTTTCCTCTATGTTTCACTGGGTGCATCCATTGTGTGATATTTTCCTCTATGTGTCACTGGGTATGATTGTGCCATTGTGTAATATTTTGTGTTGTATACTGCCCCATCACAGTATCTTTCCATCACTTGCTCCTCACTGTGTGTCTTTGGCCATAGAATGGAGTGAATGGGTCAATCACGACTCACATCATTGTATTGTGTTGGATGTATTCAAAGGACATCACCAGGGGGTAGATTAGAGGTTTTTTGATGTCCATGTTTTATCTCAATCAGCAGCCAGCTCTTATCTCTCTTTTAAATGCTGTAGATTAGATTAACAGCTGCTGGAAAGTAAAACTTTTGCACAGATCTTGCTAAATGTTGCATCATGGGAAAGACACACAAAATGGAAACAGGAGATAATAAAACCCTAACTTTATTTTTCCCTTTTAAAGTGTGGCATGTGCACTATAATGTGCTTTATAAGGTGCTTTTGTTTGTAATGCACAAGTAATCTAGTAATCACAGTCTATTTTAGTGGTAGTGTCCCTTTAAATGCCGCAAGAAGGCATAACACACCCTGTGGCTTTGTGGTACACCTTTGGCCCACCTTCCTTTCGCTGTGGGCCAAGCGCTGTCATTGGCTGAATTGCCTGAGATCAGTCAGTCCCCCTGCAGTCAATGAGGGCAATTGGACACTGAGAAGGGAGGCAGGCCAGTGGAGTGCCAGAAAGACACAGGGTGCGCTATGCTGCCACGTGGCATTTAAGGCCACCTGACAGTCGGACTGTGTAGGATGTCCTACAACATTAAGGGTTACATCCCACACAATACACTGATGTGAGTCGGTGACTGACCCATTCTCTCCATTCTATGGCCAAAGTCACACAGTGAGGAGCAAGTGATGGAAAGATACTGGGGGGGGGGGCGTTTACAACACATAATATCACATAAGAGATAAACAACACCATACGGCGCATAAATGGTATAGCAATAGTGAACAGTTGATTGATAGACAACTGATTAATATTGAATAAAATATAAAGTTAGAAATAAATAAAAGTGTCCTTTAAAAATGCCAAATGGAAAAGGGTAAAAATGTGCAAAAAATACGGATATAGGTCAATTAGTGCAAATGAGTATTCAAAAGTGCAGCAATTCAATACTCAAAAGAGTGTTGTTGATAGAAGACAAGTGTGTCAATCTTCTCTGTGGTATGTATACCAGATCTTCTCTTTAAGGTGTCCCTCAAAAGGAATAAAACATAAAAGCAATAATAGTGCAGATGGTCGTACTAAAAATGGAGTAATTCAATAAAATCGATGTACCACTCACATTTATTGGAGCCTAAGGGAATCCAGGCTCAAGGAAGATAACTTGCGGCCAAATATAGGGTGGCACGTCCTCCTTTCGTTTATGGTGGTTACTAGATGAAGCAGAAAGAATCGGGAGACGGCACTCCCATGGCGTAACTCTGTGCGTATATTTGGAAAATTGAAACAAAGTTAGTCACACTCACCGAGTATAGAGCCTCTCAATGCCAGGCTCAAGGAATACTGCCTTGGGCTCTCTTAAGGTGGAGGCCCAAACCCCTTTGGTGTAGCAGCAGTGGATCCAGATGTCCAAAAAAGTAGGGAGATGGAGAAAAAGTGGCGAATGCAAGATATAAAATAATAAATTTATTGGAAATAATAAAATCCTGGACAAGTTATACCGAGACGCGTTTCGGCTAAAAAGCCTTCCTCAGTCGGTGTGTTTAGTGTCCATAAAGTTTTTTTTTTTTTATTGCACTTTATGGACACTAAACACACCGACTGAGGAAGGCTTTTTAGCCGAAACGCGTCTCGGTATAACTTGTCCAGGATTTTATTATTTCCAATAAATTTATTATTTTATATCTTGCATTCGCCACTTTTTCTCCATCTCCCTACTTTTTTGGACATCTGGATCCACTGCTGCTACACCAAAGGGGTTTGGGCCTCCACCTTAAGAGAGCCCAAGGCGGTATTCCTTGAGCCTGGCATTGAGAGGCTCTATACTCGGTGAGTGTGACTAACTTTGTTTCAATTTTCCAAATATACGCACAGAGTTACGCCATGGGAGTGCCGTCTCCCGATTCTTTCTGCTTCATCTAGTAACCACCATAAACGAAAGGAGGGACGTGCCACCCTATATTTGGCCGCAAGTTATCTTCCTTGAGCCTGGATTCCCTTAGGCTCCAATAAATGTGAGTGGTACATCGATTTTATTGAATTACTCCATTTTTAGTACGACCATCTGCACTATTATTGCTTTTATGTTTTATTCCTTTTGAGGGACACCTTAAAGAGAAGATCTGGTATACATACCACAGAGAAGATTGACACACTTGTCTTCTATCAACAACACTCTTTTGAGTATTGAATTGCTGCACTTTTGAATACTCATTTGCACTAATTGACCTATATCCGTATTTTTTTGTACATTTTTACCCTTTTCCATTTGGCATTTTTAAAGGACACTTTTATTTATTTCTAACTTTATATTTTATTCAATATTAATCAGTTGTCTATCAATCAACTGTTCACTATTGCTATACCATTTATGCGCCGTATGGTGTTGTTTATCTCTTTGTCTTAGTTTTGACACATATTTTGGTTGTTTTTTATGTGTTTTTACCATACCTTAGGCTGCACTTAACTATTTATTAGTGATCCACATAGCACTTTAATCAATTTTCTGAACCAATAAGCGCCCACACTGTATAGTGTATATCCGTATACACATTTTCTAATCAACTCTTCTATTAACATAATATCACATGATGGATGCACCCAGTGACACATATAGAGGAAAATATCACATGATGGATGCACCCAGTGACACATATAGAGGGAAATATCACACAATGGATACACCCAGTGACACATATAGAGGAAAATATCACACAATGGATACACCCAGTGACACATATAGAGGAAAATATCACACAATGGATGCACCCAGTGACACGTATAGAGGAAAATTTCACACAATGGATGCACCCAGTGACACATATAGAGGAAAATATCACACAATGGATACACCCAGTGACACATATAGAGGAAAAATATCAACAATGGATGCACCCAGTGACACATATAGAGGAAAATATCACACAATGGATGCACCCAGTGACACATATAGAGGAAAATATCACACAATGGATGCACCCAGTGACACATATAGAGGAAAATATCACACAATGGATGCACCCAGTGACACATATAGAGGAAAATATCACACAATGGATGCACCCAGTGACACATATAGAGGAAAATATCACTCAATGGATGCACCCAGTGACACATAGAGGAAAAGATCACACAATGGATACACCCAGTGACACATATAGAGGAAAATATCACACAATGGATACACCCAGTGACACATATAGAGGAAAATATCACACAATGGATGCACCCAGTGACACGTATAGAGAAAAATTTCACACAATGGATGCACCCAGTGACACATATAGAGGAAAATATCACACAATGGATACACCCAGTGACACATATAGAGGAAAATATCACACAATGGATACACCCAGTGACACATATAGAGGAAAATATCACACAATGGATGCACCCAGTGACACGTATAGAGGAAAATTTCACACAATGGATGCACCCAGTGACACATATAGAGGAAAATATCACACAATGGATGCACCCAGTGACACATATAGAGGAAACTATCACACAATGGATGCACCCAGTGACACATATAGAGGAAAATATCACACAATGGACACACCCAGTGACATATAGAGGAAAATATCACACGATGGATACACCCAGTGACACATATAGAGGAAAATATCACACAATGGATGCACCCAGTGACATATAGAGGAAAATATCACACAATGGATGCACCCAGTGACACATATAGAGGAAAATATTTTCTTAACTAAACATACAAGATAAAAACAAAGCTCATGTAAGATATCAGCAACATCAAATAAACACAATATTACATTTTTTGGTGGTTGTGGCCCTTTAAGTCTGCTGCCTGGAAGAACTGCAGCGTTAAGGGGTTAAAATGAGCATTTCAGTCGGCACATCTGGCAATAGCTTCATTTTTACAGCATTTTCCGGATACCAGGCTGCTACCATTTAGATCCAAAATATAGAATAAAATGATAGTAATAATAAAAAAAGATCTATATCCAAACGAGACAGATCTGAGGAATTGTTTGTTTTGCTAAAGTGCACTTTTTACTGTTATTGCGTCCCCCCTCCCACCCTTAACATGTCGGTCTCATCTACTTTTATCTGGGATTATGGATCTTAGTGCTCATTTAGATCTGTTATTATCTGTGCATCAGAAACCATTTCATGTCTTGGAAAGTGCAGATAAGAAAAGCTTCGGGGTGATGTCTGTCTGTTTGTAATGTTTGTAATATTTACACTGGGAATGGAAAAGGGTATTAAAGGACGACATTCCGTAAATGTAGCGCCTTCTAGTAATGTCATTAAAGTGGGGGCTGCGCAAGTAAGAACACGTTCCAAGAGCAATTTGGAGAAATTACAGTTGCAAAACACAAGCATCTTATACAGTATATAGCAGGCTGAGACTTACATATACAAAATAAGTATGTAACACAGGGCTGTCAAATCTGTCCCCCCAGATGATTCCCTGGCCATCCGTTGCATTCCAGGAATTCTAGGTAATTTAGGCATAAATATCTGGGGGGTCGAGAGTTTGACAACCCTGATATATTACTTTTATATTATTATATATTATATTTATATTTACTGCAACTTGCTTCTCATTGGAGTCCCCAACTCCCGTATTGCCCCTTTGAAATCTGTAATGAATGCAGGCGCCAGGCTTATTTTTCTCACCAGACGCACCTCTTGTACCTCCCCCCCTCTGCTGGTCCCTCCTTTGGCTTCCTGTACGTTCCAGAATACAGTTTAAAATACTGACGCTCACGTTCAAATCGCTCACTAACTCAACTCCTCCCAACATTTCTTCATTACTCCACAAACACGTCCCATCCAGAAAACTCTGGTCGGCAGGCGATCTCCTCCTGTTGTCTGTCTACACGCGCACGGCCAACTCTCGCCGCCAAGACTTCTCAAGGGCAGCTCCGGTCCTGTGGAATGACTTTCCTCATCCTATCAAACTCTCCCCTGATCTTCAGGCCTTCAAGAAATCCCTCAAAACCCATCTCTTCAGATTAGCGTCCCGCATCACGGATGCAACTCATCCCTCTGCTCATCCACTCACTAACAAATGAAGCTGCTTCTATGACCCCACCATTCCCGAACCACTGGCACTAATGATCCTGCCGTCCAGTAAACTTCCCCTTGTCTTCCTCAACCCCCAGTCCCTCTAGACTGTAAACTCCTATGAGCAGGGTCCTCTACACCTAACGTTTCCATCCTATGTTATTATTATTATAATTATTCTTTATTTATAAAGTGCCAGCATATTCCGCAGCGCTGTACAATAAGCACAGTATAGACGGGTTACAATACATTGAACAACATTTGACAAACAGTACAGGAGGAGATGAGGGCCCTATTGCCGTAGGAACTCACAATCTGGGAGGGTTGGGGTTGGAAACAGGAGGAGAGGACTGTAAGGTGAGAGTGATTGATGGTTGTGTCAGTGAGTTGGGTGGTAGGCTTCCCTAAATAGGAATGTTTTAAGGGAGCATTTGAAGGAAGAGAAGTTAGGGGAAAGTCTGACAGTACGAGGGAGAGCGTTCCAGAGAGTGGGGGCTGCGCGTGAGAAATCCTGCAGTCTAACATGGGAAGAGGTGATGCGGGGAGAAGCTAGGCGCAGGTCACTGTTTGACCTTAGGGAGCGGGCTGGGGTGTATTTGGTGATTAGTGAGGACAGGTAGTGGGGCGCTGAGTTAGTGAGGGTTTTGTAGGTAAGGATAAGGATTTTGAACTTAATTCTGCTGTGGATGGGGAGCCAGTGAAGGGACTCGCAGAGGGGAGCGGCAGAGACAGAGCGGCGGGTGAGGTGAATTAGCCTGGCGGAGGCGTTCAGGATGGATTGTAGGGGGAGAGGCGGGACAGAGGGAGGCCAGATAAGAGATTATTGCAATAGTCGAGTCGGGAGATTACCAGGGCGTATATGAGTTGTTTTGTGGTGACAGCGGTAAGAATGTCCGTTTATCTCGTTCCCTTTGGTTATAGTAAAGCGCTGTGGAAACAGTTTGGTGCTATGTAAATGATGACAATAATAACAAAAATCCACTCATACAGGTCACCATCCAAAGCCATCACCCTTTCCTGCTGCTGCTTTTTCACTCTGCAGTCCCACCAAGTCCCAGGCCTAAATGTATAGCTCTCTCTTCCAGCTGCTTCCACTATTCTTTCTAACCTTTTCAAGCCCGAGCTTCTGGTCCTTCTCATGCAATTTCTATTTTCTTTCTGGCCTACAGCTCCGTACCCCCCTGCTCCCTTTTGTTTCACATACCCCTGTCCCTTAGATTGTAAACTCACGGGATGTCTGGCTGAACACTTGTATACAGTGCTGTATTAGCAGGACAATTATCCTATGGACAGAGCCGTCTGTTCCTAATGTATCATTATTTATTCTGCCTCACGTTTGTACTTGCCTGTTATAAAGCGTTGTGGAATCTGTTGGTGCTATAAATAAGAAACTGTAATTGTATTCACCATATTTTTTAAAACAGCAAAGTATAACTCGCATATTATTATATTACCACTTCATGTACCTTCTTTCTACATTTTAATGTGTCTTAATGATACAGAGAATGGGGGCTGCACTCAAAAACATTAATATAAATAAAACTTAAAAAAAAATCAAGGTGCTCAAGGAACCAATGAGGCCGACCACAAACACGCAATAGCAAAACGGAGGGTACCATTCACTCCAAGCGGCTTTAATAGAATACACAAGATTTTGCTACTCTCCCAGGACCTTTCTGAAGTGCTTGGAGGGTTTGGGTTCGAACGGCTGATTCAGCCAGTCACATGCAGATGCATAGTCCCGCCCAGACCCTCAGATCAGGGAGGCTACAGCTCAGATTTCAGGGCTTTGAGACCTTTGGGAACTAACCTTATCCAATGGTATCAAAGCCTTCCTGCATTGAACGTCCTGGATTGGCTGCAGCTCCCAGCCTCCCTGTGGTCAGGTGACATGCTATATACTGCAGAGATCAGAACGTGACTTGTGCTGGATTCAGGGGAGATTATAAGGGAGGCGGTGCGCAGAGGAGCTCAGTAGGGGTTAATGTTAAACCCCTCCATTTCTTGCCCCATCCTGTGTTAACCCTATAGTTTCCCATTAAATTAAAACACACTTGTATAATAAAACATGCCTTGTGCATTGCTGTGACAGATCGTTCTTTGAAGCAGTTGGCCCCACTTATAAAGACTTTGTTCTCAGATCTTCGATGCCGGAGTACAAATCAGGTGGCTTTAATGTGAGCGGGTATTGATTCCGTGCCTGTCCCACATAAGAAAACAACATGCTCATTAGAACAAGATCTGTAAATGAAAATGCGTTGCCATCTTCTTAATGAAGTTTGACCTGGTATTTGCATTTGTTAACCCTTTCTGTCCCCTTGACCTTCTACCTTCCACAATAATAGGCAGTGACGAAAAATGACATGCTTCTTGAAAAACATTTTTAAAAGCAGCACGTTTTTAAAGGGTCATCCTCGTGTCAGATCTCCAAACTGTTCACATAGCTTCAGCACCTTGGATGACATGACCAAGGTGCTAAAAATGTAGGGGCCTGTTCAGGAGCCCAATTGCACATGAGATTCCTTTGCAGTAATTGCAATTCCTTTGCATTGCTCCAGAATATAACCAGATCGAGTTTACTCGATGTTGGGCTGGTTTTGAAAATTGAGTATACCCGACCACGGCATTGAAATAAGTTGAGAAAAATTATGAATTTTAAAAGAATTCTGCTATTTCCAAACTTAGTTGTTTTTTTGTGTAGTGTCCTCTGCTACACGTTATGATAGTCTCTCCTTTAAAGGGATTCTCTATTGATAATACAGTTCCTTTTTTTGCTGATAGCCTCTGCCTAATTATGTTAATTATTTTTCTCATATCTTGCTTTTTTTAGGTTATTTTACTCATCTTCGGATATTTGGAACGAAATTTGATAATTCGTAGCTCGGAAATACTTCCGAATAATGAATCGATACGAATTCGAAACGAAACAAAATGGTATATAAAGAATTTATTTTGTTTTACACTGTGTCCTCATCATAAAAGAAAAAAATTAACAATTGATATCAACTATCAAATTGATATCAACTATCGAATTGATCTTAACTTACAATACAAGTAATAGTCAGCAAAGGACTTTATGAAACAAATTAATTTTGTTTCACTGTTTAATTTGACTCAAATATTAAATCTGTGACACAGCTTAAAATTTAACCCTAGCTTTTCTTTTAACAGCAAAATTTTATTAATTGGGGTTTTATTTAGTGATCCAAAATTCGAATTGATATCAACTATCGAATTGATATATGAAATTCGAATCGATTCGAAATTTCAAATCGATCCAAAACAAAACGAAACGAAATACGAAACGAACGAAATACGAAACAAAATTAGTTATGAAATTCCGAAAATGAAATTATTTAACCCTTTCGCTGCTGAGCCTTTTCACACCTCTGTGCTGAGCTAATTTTTACCGGTTTCGATCATCATGTTTTACCGCGTTTTGAAGCCTTATTTTAGTATATGACCCAGACATATTATATGTTGTTCTTTCCGGCAGACTCGGCAGATTCATAATATGTCATTATTATATGTATATGTCATGTCCTGTCTGTATATTAGAGCAAAAATGCAATAAAATTAGAATTTTCAATAATTTACAATGTGTAAAGTGTTTTTTTCACATTTTAACATGCGAGTGTTTGCGGTTATATTTTCTATGGGCTGCGCTTGTTAAAAAAATTAGGAATGGGGAATCATTACTTTTTTTGGGGAAAATTAAGTGTTTTTTAGCAGACACCCCCATAGAAAAAATCGTTAGTGCAGCATCATTGTTCAGATTATAATTGAAATGGGAACTATTATTATTGCACTAATAAAATGAAAAAAAAAAAAATTGTTTTTTTTACATTTTACATGGTCATGTTTAGTATCATTGGAAAGGCCACGCTCTGGCCATTCCAATGATAGCAAACATTAACCCCTAGCTGTCACGGATCGGGAGATAGGGGGTTCATTGGAACCCCCTATCTCCACCATAGGTGGCAGCAAGGGGTTAATTTCGAAACTGGCGCCATCGCGCTCTGCGCGATGACGCCAGTCATTAGGGGGATATCCCGGAAGCTTGGCCGACATCCAAGATGTCGGCCAGCTCCGGGAGGGGACCGCGATACGGCGCATGTTAGCGCCATATTGCGATCCAGCCCCCTAGGGGTTAAAGACAGCCACCGCTTGGAAGGGCAGGCTGTGCCCTTCCAGGCGGTGCCTGCCTTTAATCGCTGGCCCGAAGGACCTCTCCCCGCCCTCCCCGTCAGGTACCTTCCCTGCAATGGCGGGGGTGCCTGAAATAGACGTCATCGCGCATGCGTGATGACACCTATCGTGCCCGCTGGGGTCCCGGAGGCTGGGCTGACATCGATGATGTCAGCCCGCACCGGGGGGCCGCGCGATCGGCCGGAATACTGGCCGATCGAGGCTGCAAAGGGAGGACGCGCTGAGCGCGTCCTCCGCAGCCAAGTAGACATGCGGGTGGACGCGCTGAGCACCGCATTGAAAGGGTTAAAAACAGAACAAAACTAAACAAAACTAATTTTTCAGCCATGCACATCCCTAATAAGAACCATAAATTGCACAGCGCATCGGGACTTACGCACTTTACTTACACAAGTTCCGTAGCGCCTGCACAGAGTGATGGATCGGAGATGCATGCATGCGCAGATCCAATCTATTCTCTTAGTCTCTGAGACAGCTTGCTACAGCAGATGATCTCAGAGGGTGACGGAGGCATGCACTCTGCGTGCGGGTGTCACTAGTAACTGATCTGGCGACTGGCAGCCGGGAAATTAAAAAATCCCAACTGCTGGAGATGCTGGGTGGGGTGGAGGAAACTTCTCCTTTTCACCCAGTATTTTCAGCCAGATTAGGGCTGCAGGGGGGGAGAAGGGGGCACACTCCTCACAACCTAACCACTTTAGCTCTTTGCTGCCAGGCAGGTTGTGCCCGACAGCAGTGCTTTAAAGCCAGCGGGGCATACTAGTACACCCTGCATGCCAGTTGCTGCGGCTGCCGGCCCCACTACAGGTCCACCTACACAGCTGACTTGTTGCATGAGTCATTAGCTGCATGGAGATAGCCTGAGTTCACTGGTGGGTGACGCGAAGGAGGTCCATTGAAGTCAGCGGGGCGTACTATGTCATACTATGCCGCCCAATGGCTTCAAGGCCCATCTTTAGTAGTATAGTCCCATCGTAGCACAGTACGCCCTCCAGCAGCAAAGGGTTAAAACAATTAAGTGGTCAAGTGGTCAGGAGGATGAATATTTATGGCAAATTTCATTTAACTACTCTGTCAGCGACAGCTAAATCTCCAGTTATGACTGTGTCAACTTTTAAAAAAAATATTAATACTTTTTTTAAATATTCCTAATATTTTAAACTTCTCTCCCGGTCATCTACGGTGGAGAAACTTCATCTGTGGGATCTGCAGGGACACAATGCTCGATTCTTTTATCTTAAGGCCCTTTATTCTTATGAAGACTTCAAAAGAATACATTTTCATTGTTGCAGCCAATAACGTAGCTGGTGGGAAAAGCACTTCTGAATTATCAAGGTCCTTTAGCGGGTGGAAACCTGCAGGGGAGATACAAAAGATGAGACAAGACACCGAAAGCCTAGGAGATATACTAAGAATATCATTTGAGTTTAAAAAAATAATAAAAATCATAAAGACACGTGAAGAAGAGAAATTTAATTGTAACATTATTAATATCCAAAAATCTCCGGACGAAGGAGCCAGAAAACTGTTAATATTGAAAGAACGGAAGTATAAAAAAATCTAAGGTATTATCCAGGATGATTCCAAAGTTTGAAAGTAATGTCTTTGAAGGAAACTCATACTGTGAGTCTGAAGTCTTCAGGAGGACACTGTTCACATACATACTTTTCCTGTGGGTCGGAGAGGAGGTATGTTTTATAGCTTTATGTATTCTGATAATTGGTTTGATTTGTGTATTGGCGTTTCCTCTCCTTGGGTTGTTGTATCAGTTTTTATGAATGGTCCACTGACTGGCCACTAAAATGATCCTTTTACGTATCGGCCACAGGGCAGTCCAATCAGTTAAGGAAAAATTTTTCCTACACAGCATCCTTTGATTGCGGCGACTCTTCACCAGTGGTATAGGCATCACCAGAGGAAGTCACTCATCCTTTCCTGCTACTTCCGGTCTTGCATAACCTACCATTCCCTCCAAGCCGATCTGCCCAATTCCAGAGCCTTTGTAGCGGTGGTCCATACTTGTTACAGGACTTTCTCATAGAGGGCGACCTTACCCCTTTGCCTCACCTCCTGCAGCGGCAGACCCCTGCCGTCTTGGACAAGTTTATCTACAACTACGACAATTTTATATGACCCAACACCACCCATTTCTTCCTCGTCCCTTTTGAACTGCTTTGTGTAACGGTCCCCCAACCACCATACATATTGTAGCGCTCACTCCCGGAGGAGCCGCTGAATTTAACCTCGGGTTAGTTTCTCCGCACTAGGGAATAAATATACACCAGCACTGTTGTGGATTTTATAAATTATATACTTTACTGGTCTCAATAAAGCGGCATATATAATGTAAGCACGCTATATGGAAAACAGGATTTCATAATGCGGGAAACGCGCAGCGGTAAAAGAAAAGTTTAACCCCTTCATTTCTGGAGTGTAAGTCCCGTGCAGGTTATGTCCCAAAAAGTATGTGTGTGTGAGCTCAGGTACCCGGGTACTATATTTCAGCTGGCCAGTGAATGGAGTTAATAAATCTTCGACTAGTCACGTTGGGGCCATGTAGATTTTAGGAGTGCTGCAGCGTGCTTTGTTATACTTTAACTGTGGCCTAGGAGGCCTCTCACCCATCCGCCAGACAATCTGTTCCGCTGCCCGATCAAGGACGTCTCTCCACCGAATTATGCTGGGACTCTGTGCCACCGGATCCGCTTCTCTCGCTTGTCCGTCCTTACAACAAGATTTACAGCTTACCGCCTGCACTCCCAGTGGATCAATCGCGGTCTCCTAACTCGGGGTCAAATCTGCAACTCTGTGTCTGTGTAAAACCTCTCAGCGGTGGATTACTGGGTCTCTGGCAAGTCACTATATCGATCTCCAGCGTCGGCAAGGCAGCGCCTGCTCTCTGGCCTGGTTACAATCGCTCACAGTCTCACGTGCGTCTCACTCGGTTCACTCCTCGGCTCACACTGGCTCTCCTTCCACAAGGCTGCGGATGTCCTTTCTTCCGCCCCCACCCACTTCCTGTCTCTGCCCCAAAGCATGCTGGAAAACGTAGTCCCATTGTCCAGTATAGTTTACATGCGCTTGTCTCCCTCTGGTGGCCAAAACCGAACACTACAACAACAGGGTTTTAAACAGCGCTACACTATAACCCCAGATCTACATATATTGGTTAATGCTCTCTGCACTATTCTCCCATCGTAGCCCACAAAATGGTCTTCTATTCTTTCCACTGCGCCCTCAGAAGAGGAATAGGAGAAGGTCATCCAAATAACCTTCCGCTCTTCTAGGGTCTTTTGAGTTCAGGAGTCTAATTTTAAAGTAGTCTGCAGATGGTAATACACCCCTGTACCCCTCCATAAAATGTTCTTGACTCTGCCACAGGTACGTTGGAGGTGTCAGGTGACTTGGGGTGATTTCCTTCGTATATGGTGGACATTCCCAATTATCGCCTCATATTGGTATTTACATTCATCAAGGTTATTACTGCACTGGACTTTCCACTCTCCCCGGCTGTAACCCTATTGCACATAGTACCTTTTCTTGGCTACAAAATACCAGAAGTCACTGGCCATACATTTATTTAATGCACCAAAATCCTTGATTCTCCTTTATTAGAGACGCAGTGCGCCCCTGTAGGTCTTTGAATGGATAAAGAGATTGGAGAGGGTCTGGGAGATGGAAGAGCTCCATCTATTTATAGGGAACATATACATGATACATACTTTTCTACCTCGTACTGGTGGAGTGACTTTTTTGAGAAAGTATTTTACCAGGAAGGACACATTGAGATTTCTCTCGTTTTCAAGTATTAGGTGTCTTGCCCAAGAACACTTACTGGAGAGGTGCTCTTGCTGGGGTTCAAGCCTGTGTCTCCACGGTTATAGAGCAGTGATGTTACCTCTGCTCCATTCAGCCAGCAGGGAGTCTGCCTGGCAAGGGCATGATCTACCTCATTAGCAATACAACCTTTACATAGCTACTTAACCTTCGGTAGTTGATAAGACATTATAGCTGAGCTCTCTCTGGAGTGGATCAGATTGGGCCTTTTCCATTGACATGGTACCCCTTGTTTTTGTATTACCCCTTCCTCCCCTGGTTATAATGTTGGAAAGCTGTGTTGGACTTCTGTTCACATGTAAACCTAGGTATGCCCTTGCTTCATATTTTGTGAGTATCGCACCTGATTGTAATATTTGCTTTGTCTTGATATGTCTCGAAACTCCTCCATTTCAGTATGATACAGATATCACATTACGCCTGATATGTTAATGTCTTTGCTGTATTACTGTTTTTTTTTGGCATTCCTAATAAACCGATTTTACACAAAAAATCAAATGATCCTTTGAAGAGAAAAAGTCCTTTATGAACAGAAAATGTCATTTAGTTAGATAGAGGAGCAAGTCATTGCGTCGCTGATCATTGACTATGACCAAATTCGTCCTTTCTTGTATTAGAGTTATCCAAGATGAGAGCTGCCATCAGAAATCTCGGGGCTCCTTAATGAATAAAACATTTTGCCTCCTCTTCTGCTTATCTTATTTTATAGGGAGTGGGCTACATACCTGGTGGCCCAGCAAGGGGATAAAAAGTGTTCCCTGGTAGGAGATCATTTGGTCTGCTTCCCTACCTGTTGCAATCCATACTTATCCCTACCTTGGTGATGAGCCAGAGTGCTCTTACTGGCCTCACTGGGAAAATTGTTAGTAACTTGGTGACTCCTCGCTGGTTGGCATGGAGGGGCTCTTACAGCTGCGGCACTTTGCAGAGGGGTTACATTGCCAAGTTGCATAGGGTTTAACAAGGAATCAGAGTCCTCTGAAGCCACTGAACCCCTGTCAACAGAATAATCTGATGGAAGCCCTGTTATTATTATCATCCTTTATTTATAGTGCACCACAAATTCCGCAACACTTTATAAGATCAGTGTACAAGGTGTTGATACATTGGAATACCACACACGGATAATACGGCCTGATAATATTCAGGGGGCCCTGTTCCAAAGCGAATTTACAATCTATGAGATGTACAAGTATTGTGTGAGGTAGGCGCATCCATATCTTTAGGTGTCTTGCCCAAGGTCATACTGGTGGCGTCTTCTGAGTGGGATCAAGTCGTGTTTCCATGATTGTAGATCAGCGACCTGGTGGTTTGGTTGAAACCGCTTCTTCTCATAAAGTTGAGACTTGCTTCTCCGAAGTTGTATTGGAGGGATGTGCTGAACGGGATTTTGACTTGCTCCTCCACGGTCGAAAGGCACGATCCTTTTAAAGTAGGATAAACCAACCCCGATTTGGGTTCAAGCCATTAAACCAGGGATCTCAAACTCTGGCTCCATAAGTGTTTATTGCCTACAATTCCAAGAAATCTATAAATCCAATAAATGTCCAGAGAATCATGGGAGGTGTAGTCGAGAAACCTCTGGGGAGCCAGAGTTTGAGATCCTTACATTAAACTAGGACGTTATCACAAGGATTAGCTCAATGTGAGTTTTTGTTCCTAGCGTCTTTATTGAAAAAATTGTGAGTTTCCACAATACCATTCTACTATTTTTGTCTCTATTTCAGGAAAACAACATGGATATGAGTAAGTATTTCCAAATATATTTTCTTTTGTGAAATGCACTTTACTGTATCGGCTGGGTAAAGTAAAGGAAACATCACTCCTCTACAATGAAGATACAAGTTCAATTTCCGGTCAGAGCATCTCTCCAGCAAAGTGTCCTTGGGCAAGATATTTAACAGTACATACTTGCCTACCGCACAATATCAGCCGTGCAGCATTCTGAAATGTCTCTGTTGTTGAACCATGGAGAAGCAGGTTTGAATCCCAAATGGAACAACAGACCAACAAGTCACAGCTCTTCAAACATGGAGAAGAAGGTTTGAATTCCGATCAGAACACCTGACCAGCATGTCTCAGATCTACAACCAGGGGGAAGCAGGATTGAATCCTAGTCAGGAGGAGTACCTGACACGTGTCATGCCAGCTGGTGGTTCTGCAGTAAGGTCTCCACAACAGAGAGGGCACCATTCTGGCAATTTGACTGCTGCACCTGGTCAGGGACCTACAGTAGGAGGCCTTTAAATACCAGTCACTGACAGAGCTCTGAGCCCTCTCGTGGTTTATCATACCCTTCAGCGTGTTCCTGATTGTCTATGTTAATGATCTTTTGGTATGACCTCTGGCTAGTATTCTTGACCGTGGTTTCTACATTTGTCCCTTCTTGGCATACTGTTTGACAATTTTTACTAATAACTGAATGTTATCTGAATTTTGTTTTGTATTTGACCATTAATTAAAGAAGTAATAATAATAGTCAATAAGCTGTCTTCCACACAAAGTCTTATTTACTGTTATAAGGTCCAAATAGTTGACCAAAGGACAAAAAAAAAGAGAATGAAACCATGGAAGGAAATGCCAAATATCCTAATGGAATTAATTAATATAATGTCTCCACTTTAAGAATCCTAGGGTTATTTTAATGAATACAAAAAGTGTAGGGGTATCAGGCACTCCAGGAAAATAGGTGGCTTCAATTATGGAGGAAGAGGCATTTTAGTAGACGAAACAACCTTTCTCATGCTTGAGAAAGGTCGCTGCGTCAACCGAAATGTTTCAGCCTCCGCAAATTGAAGTCACCTGTTTTTCCAGAGGGCCTGATACCCCCTTATTTTCTATTATGCTTTTATGGTTGTCTCACTGGTTCCATGAGCACCCTTTCTCCTTGTTTTACATAACCGCTTTTTTAGAGTGCAGCTCTCGTCTTCTTTATTTTCTTAAGACAGGGGTCAGCATCCTTGACACTCCAGATGTTTTGAGACTACATCTCCGTGACACTCAGCTACTCATTAGGTTTGTAGAGCCTCGCGAGGTTAAACCAACTTAATGAGTGCCTGAGCATCATGGACGATGCAGTTCCAAACACCTGGAGGCCCAAGGATACCGAGTTTTAAGAAAGACACTTTACAGGTCGACCCCCTACTCCACTGTTCACAATCTGTAATTTTCAATATCTCAAGCCAGATCACGCTTTTGCGCTCTCGTAAAATAAGTTTTCTTCCTTCGCAGAAGTCTTCTTAAGTCCCGTTTTCTAGAATGACCTTCATCCTATTGATGGATGAACAATGGTACCCGGGTCTTCTGCCGTCTCTATTTTCAATTCAGTGTCTGTTGCTTTACTATTCCTTGAGGATACTGCGATTTAGCATTGCTCATCCCTGGCAGACAGCTCTTTTTCAATCTTTCGATCCCTTGTCTGTCATTTATAGATGATCAACCTGTTGATTACAAGTTGGACGTCGCACCTTGAAAACAGTGTGGAAAAACGATGTAGTTTACTCTGTACAAAAATTCGGAAATGTTACTTTTAAGTGATTGAAAGTTAAATTATCCTATTCATTCATGTATGTTTGCGAATCCATTAGAATGACATTTTAACCCCTTCATGCTCAAAGTTTTTTTTCCATTTCTCATGCGTTAATGACTGAGGCTATTTTTGCACTTTATTGGATTCATCTTCATTATCTGCGCTCTTGTTAATCTGCACCAACACATACTGTGTTATATATGCTGCTCAGCCACAAAAATAAATATATGTGATTTGTCTGGGTTTTGCTATAAGGCATCACTTCAAATAATGTTTAAATGGGATGGGCAAAAAATGGTCAAAATTAGATCAGCACATGGGTGTGTGTGTGTGCGCATCAAATGGCTCAGCAGTGAAGGGGTTAAATCTATGAATCAGCTGAATCCACTAGGAAAAAAACTGTATATAGAATTTCTCTTGGTTTTGCTTTAAAACATTATTTCAAATAACCTTTAATTTGATGAGCAAAAAATGGTCAAAATGAGCACAGAACACAGAGGATGTGTGTGTGAAATGGCTCAGCAGTGAATGGGTTAAATCTATGAATCTATGCTGCTGAAGAAAAAACAATGTGTGATTTGTTTAGGTTTTGCTTTAAAACATCACTTCGAGTAACGTTTAAATGTTACGAGCAAAAAAATGGCCAAAATAAACTGAAAAAAATAGTATACGATTCATCTGGGTTTTGCTACAAATCATGATTTCAAGTAAGGTTTATATATGATGAGCAAATAATGGTCAAAATGAGCTCAGCACATGGGTGGGTGAAATGGCTCAGCAGTGAAGGGGTTAAATCTATGAATCTGCTGCGTCTGCTGAAGAAAAAACAATCAGGGTTATTCAGAGAGTGTGAAAAGCAGGAGAATGACTGGAGAATGATTGGAGAATGAAAAATTCTAGGTCATCAAAATAGCCAAACCAGAAAAATTCTCCCTTTCATCTCACTTTCCAAATCGGCTATTTTGACCTAGAATTTTTCATTCTCCAATCATTCTCCAGTCATTCTCCTGCTTTTCACGCTCTCTGAATAACCTGAATGTGTGATTTGTCTAGGTTTTGCTTTAAGTGTGACGTGCAAAAAACGGCCAACGTAAACTCAACACAAATGTGGGAAATGGCTCAGCGCTGAAGGGGTTAAAATCTGTGAATCAGCTGAGTGCACTGAAAAAATTAGTATACGATTTATCTGGGTTTTGCTACAAAACATGATTTCAAGTAAGGTTTATATACAATGAGCAAATAATGGTCAAAATGAGCTCAGCACATGAGTGGGTGAAATGGCTCAGCAGTGAAAGGGTTAATGTTATGAAACGGCTCGCCAAATAATATAATATAAGTTGCGCTGCAGCCTCTCTTCTTCTGTCCTGCTGTTTTCTGAACTCTATCCAGTCCACAATGATAAAAACAGCAGCAGAATCTCCCACCCTTTGCTGTGACGATCGATGGACAATCGGGACCATGGAGCTGTTTCGGGTGAGAGTAGAAGCTCTCTCAAAATAGGGGGAATAATATGAGTCCCCATGTCCAACCTCAGTAATGTTTTCGACTTAACGGAACACATGCGTCTAGCCAAATCCTTCCTCGACAAAGAGAACGCCACGCTGACTTTATGGCAATGAAGAAATAAAATAAGAGCCTGTGTTATAAAGCTATAATCAATAAAATTAACAAGCGAGTGAGTGGAAGGAGGTGCCGGCGAGCGATGGAAATGGACTCCTCTGAGATGGAATTTAACGAAATCACTTAAAAGATGACAAAGTGGTAACTTGAGGCGACAAGTAGATCCAATGCAAACAATGTTATGTCTATAATACGTACCTTGCATTACACAGGGGGAGGTGGAAAAAATCAATACAGCTTTGCTTTTTCTGGTATAAAACTTTAAGCAGGAAAATATAAAGATGCAATATCCAGCCAGAACACAATGCTCTGTAGGGGAATATAATACTCTACAGGAGCCTCTTGTATAGAGAAGAGTTGCTGTTAGTCGCTCTCTCTTTTTTTTGTTCAAATTCGTGTAAAGTTTGACATTTAACGTTTTGACCCCTTCACACCCAAAATCGAGTTATCTCGATTTTGCATTGTAATGCATTGTAAAGCACCTATTAGCATGTCAAAAGGCAAATTTTTATACTTGTTTAAGGCAGGATTAGTGTGCCCCCTGTGGAGAAACAAAATCCTTTGTTTTAGGTCTCTCCAAGCACCCTGGAGACACATAGAACCAAATGCAAATAGAAGCCCTAAACCTCACTGTGACAAAAAGTTTAAATAGATTACTAATGTATTACAGCAGCCAGAGAGAGGACAGACTACAGGGAGAGCTCTAGTTAATTAAAATGTTAATTTAGTCATTTTTAATTTTTAATGTATAAATGTATCCTTTACAGGTATATTGTTGAGATTTAAGATCCTGAGCTCTAGATGGTGTCTCTTATCTTACACAATTTCAAACGGGGTCTGCATTATTATCATACAGGCAGAAATTACCTTTGTGTTAGATACTTTTATTTAGCACAGTTATTGTAACAAAAATGGTGAGATCTCCTGCTTATGCAGGTTTGTTGTGATCATAATGAGATTATTAGCAATGCATCTTCCAAAAAAATACCAATGTCTGTATGTGCTGTATAATACCTGGTAGTGAAGGGGTATATGGTTCAGATTTTGTATAATAATGCAAAAAATAAACATTCACTATCAGGGTTATTCAAAGAGAATCGAAAAGCCACCGCACGTTCGGTGACTTTTCGTTCTCTTCAATTCGGTGCGATTTTGCGATCCCATTTGGGCGACCCTGCGGTGTATTCAGCAAGCACCACAGGGCCACCGAAATCCAGGGAAAAGTCGCCACAAACCCGCCGAAAATCCACCGCAAAATGAGGGCGAACGCACAAGGAAACCCGCAAAAACATCTGGATTAACCCCGCCGAAAACCCCGGAAATACCCGAGCAGGAGCCGAACACACGCAGCGCAGCCGCCGGAAAAACCCGATACCGCAGACGAAGCTTTTAAAAAAAAAAAATCGGAATTTTTTTTGAAAAACAAAAATACAGAAAAATGCTTAAAATATCCTAAAAAAATCTATAAATAAAGAGACTCTTTACTGCAGAATATTATAATCAACAGTTTATTAGATATTGAATTAAAACGGGAATATTTTTAACATTGAAGCTTATGGGATTCGCCTGAATAAACCGGCCGAATTAAACCACCGAATGGCAGGGCATTTCGGGAACCTTTCACTGCTGGTTTGTGTTCTCTGAATAGACGAAGCATTGCTTTTCTATAGGGATTTCACTGCCCTCGAATAGGCACCGAACAGCCACCATATGGGCAGGCAATTCGCCAAGAATTGCCTGCTCTCTGAATAGCCGAATGGCCAAGAAAGGTAACCGAACGCTAATTTTCAGCATTCAGTTCCCTTTCGGGAGCTATTCGGATCTCTTTGAATTACCCTGTGTGTTTTTAATAATATTAAATAATAATCTATAACATAATGCAGTAAGGCTTGGCGTGTCCTTCACCAAGCCTGTACTACGCATGCGCGCGCCACCAGAGTACTGCTGGCTGCACGTGCATCAATCCACCGCGGCATGCGCCGGCTGTGCCCATGCCCATGGTTGGATGGCGGCAATTTCCACAGGACCGGCAGCCCCGCCGCTCAGTTGGACGGCCCCTGGGACCCCCCCGGCCCGTTGCGCTGCCCAGTGGGACCCGGCGGTTTCTGAAACTCCTCCCATGCCTTTGCCCTCCCCGTGCCCACAAGGAAATAGACGCTGCTTGGTGCTTCACAAAAACCAGCACACAACAAACTACAGAGGTAATGGATATTACCTACTAGCTAGCAGGCAGCCATTGCAAGGAGACTGCCTTACATCCCGAGAAACTACAACTCCCGGCATACCCTGTGAGGTGATTGCTCAGCCACGGACCGCTGTGTGGGACAATTCTATCTGCGCCAAACTGAAACGGGTCAGAGACAGTAAAGGTGGATGTGAAGGTATTATGAATAGGCTTTGAACTGAGGATGCCTTGCTTAATCCAGTGCACGGTTATGGTTTCAACACCTTTCATTAGGGTGAGATTTCAAATAGGATTCAAGGCTAATTTGTGCACTCCTCACCTGTCACTGTAACCCTCCGTCATGTAATGTATGCTGCAGCATTCCCCTTCCACAGGGCCGGATTAATGTAGGGGCGGATGGAGCGGCAGCTCCAGGCCCCTTCCATTAAATAGGCCCACAGCTGCCTCAAGAATAAGCTGCTGGCCGACAGGACACACACAAAATCACCGCGCGGCTGGCAGGCCTGACACACACGCAGACTGCAGCCGATGGAAAGGTGGATTATGTAGGAGGATTATTGTGAGGAGCAGCCAGTAGGTGGCGCTGATCAGCTGCTGAGGGAGACACACTGGCTGCTCCTCCCCATCCTCCTGCAAGTCTTCCTGTTTCCAGCCGCGTGGAAGGGCAGTGAGGAAACAGAGCCGACCAGCAGCCAGGGGGAAAGGCAAGATTCCCCTATCATTCTCTTGGGGTGAGCAGCGTTTCTTTTAATTTACTGAGCCCCCCGCCCCGCAGCTCTCCTCTGATCTCACTTTGCAGGGAGGAGGAGGGGGTAGCATGCGGGGGGGGGCAGCACACAGTGGAGACGGATAAAAGAGAAAGTGGGTCACACACAGGAAAATGAAAAAGGGGGTCACAGAAAAGGAAAGAAATAAAAAAGAAGGGGGTTACACAGGAAAGGGGGTCACAGAGAGAAAATGAAAAAGAAAGGGGGTCACAGAAAAGGAAAGAAATGAAAAAGAAGGTCACACAGAAAAGGAAAGGGGGTCACAGAGAGAAATGAAAAGATAGGGGTCACAGAAATGTAAAAGACGGGGTCACACAGAAAAGGGGGTCACACAGAGAAATGAAAAAGAAAGGGGTCACACAGAGAAATGAAAAAGGGGGTCACAGAGAAATGAAAAAGGGGGGTCACACAGAAAAGGAAAGGGGGTCACAGACAAAATGAAAGGTGGTCACACAAATGAAAAAGAAAGGGGGTCATACAGAGAAATGAAAAAGAGAGGGTGACACAGAAAAGGAAAGGGTCACTGAGAAAAGGAAAAATTAAAAAGAAGAGGGTCACACAGAAAAGGAAAGGGGTCACAGAGAAAATGAAAAGGGGTCACACAAAAATGAAAGGGGGGTCACACAGAAATGAAGAAGGGTCACACAGAAAAGGAAAGGGGGTCACACAGAGAAATTAGAAAGGGGGTCACAGGAATGAAAAGGAAGGGGGTCACAGAGAGGTCTCACAGTAAGTGGGATGAAAGAGGTCACAGAGAGAGAGAGGTCACACAGTGAGGGTCACACCGTGATCATAGAGATGTGACGGGTGAGAGAGCGAGAGTAAGGTTGGTGTCAGACTAGTGTGAGAGTGGACGTTCCTTCCACTCGACGCACCGTCTGGCCACCTTGCTGAGCGCAGTTAGTGCCTTCAGCGCTGCAAAGCTCGATCCTCCTATGGAGAATCGCGTTTTGCAGCCCCGTCAACGCTCGTCCTAGCGCTTTGAAGGAGAGGGCTGATGCACGGCTGCAGCATGGCCGCTGTTGCGTGCAAAATTCCTGCGCGCGCAACAGCGTGTGGCTGGCCCCGTCGCAGCATCTCAATGCTGTGACAGACGCCAGAAGGCACGTCAGTATGGGTGCACATAGTGCGCTCGTCTGACGCCAGCCTAACCAGAAATGAGAGACTACTAATTCACACTGCACATTGCTATGAGTTTTATTGCTCTGGAGCTCTGTGATACAGTAATGTGCAGTGTGTATGAGTGTGTCACAGAGCTCCACAACAATAAAACTCACAGTAATGTGTAGTGTGTTTGAGCATGAGTTTTATTGCTGTGGATTCTGTGATATGTTCATCTGTGAATAAGATTAACCATTACTTCTCTGTAAGACAATTTTGCTGCCGCTGAAGACTGCCTAATTGTTGCGAACTGCACCATATTTCTCTGTCTATTCGGCAGTATTTGGTGATTTGACAGTTTAGTTGGTGCTTGTTGCCTCAGTATCTAAAAATAGGCCCAACAAAATCCTCAGCACCAGGCCCATGATACCCTTAATCCGGCCCTGCCCTTCCAGACCCAAAACCTAATCCTGACTTTATTAAACAAGCCCTCATTCAGCAGGGAACCTATTAGCAATGGCCGGAGTGTCTGATGGGGGGGGGGAGGAATTGGGGGGATTATGAAATGAGAGTGTGTTTGGGGGAGTTGGGGGGTAATGAAATGAGAGTGTGTTTGGGGAGATGGGGGGTAATGAAATGAGAGTGTGTTTGGGGGAGATGGGGGGTAATGAAATGAGAGTGTGTTGGG
>CM019069.1:139904510-140094510 GCA_009667805.1 Leptobrachium leishanense | reverse complement strand
TCGCTGTGACTGAAACTAAATAACTCAGCAATAAAAAAAAATATACAGCACAGTACAGTTACACATTCTACACATACCCAGACATCAATTAATAATTTGTCAAAAATTTTTTTTGCTGCAGCACATATACACAGATTGACTTTGACAGGCTCAACAACCTAACTATAAAATGGTGGTTAATTCTGATTGGCTGACTCCTGTGAAAAAACAGTCTGCCCACCGATTCCTGCACGCAGCGCTCATTTGTGCACAAATTTGCACGTCGGATTTGCGCATGTTAAAAGTTGAAGGCTGAAAAACTGCGATCGGAGCGTACTACTGCGTTAATTTGCGCCCGCTAACATTTTTTGCATGCGCAAAAAAATTGCGCTGCGCGAGCGCATTTGCGCAAAGTGTGTAATAGGGGCCATAGTCTATGGAGCTGTTTTGTTTACAACAACTATGGTTAAGTTAGCACCAGCTATGTAATGTATGCTTAGAGTATGACTTTTTTGGGCCAGGCAGTATTTATATGTGTATATGTGTTTTGGATCGATTCGGTGCTGTCGTTATGTTATGATTCGTATTTCAGAACGATTTCGTTATTTAGGGAGCTCGGCAATTCGTATTTTGTTTTTAATAGTTATTTTGTTTTTATTAGAAATTTCGGAATGTGAAACAGATGAATTAATTACTTAGATTAGGGTTTAAAAAAACAAAACAATCCCCCAGTCCTTGGTGCTGAAATCTATTCAGAACCAAGGACAGCCCCCGCCGAACACAGCCAGACGGAAGGAAAAAAACCTGCATTCGACAAAGATAAAAAGCCTCTTTTTTTAAAATAATTAGAAATCCAAAAATTTCACCAAAAAATCCTGAAAAATGCCTAAAAAATAGACTTTTTGCTGCAAGTGAAAAGAATAACCACTTGAGGACCAATTTATGTACATGGTGCGTCCTGGGGAAAAACTCCCTTTAAGGACCAAGGACGTACCATGTATGTTAATGTCCTCTAACCCCCCTCCCTAGACTCACCTCTCTGGCCGGGCGTGATAACTTCAGTTTCAGGCACCCGCCAGACACCTGCTGGGAAAAGCCTGAAAGGGAGGTCATTGGACCCCCTCTCCCTCCAGAACGGCTGAAGGTTGGAAAAAAGAGGCACCACTGGAAAGATGCTTAAACAAAAACAATTTGTTCTTCGTTTCGTTCCGTTTTCATTCGATTTCAAATGATCCGATTCGTTAAGCAGTTAAGGGGTTATTCAGAGGACAACGAAATGTCAGTGCGTTCTCGTTCGGCGCACTTCAATGATTTTAGCTCCCCGACCCTGTGGTGAATTCAATATTCACCGCAGGGTCCGCGAACTGCACCGATTGGGATCCACCGAAGACTGCCGAGCACTGTCGGCGGAAAAAACGATCAGCCATCGAACGTCGACAAACTGTTTAGAAACAAAAGCAAAACAGAACTCTGATATTTTAAAAAAAGGTGTTTAAACCAATAAAAATGCATGAAACTGTGCAGAAATACTAAAAAAGGTCCAATAAAAAATTGTAAAAAACAATATTAAAGAATTTAAAAAAAATTTGGTCTAGAAATCCAGAAAAATACAAAATAAATAAATAAATAAAAAGGATATTTGCTGAAACTGAAAAGAATAGACGGTTGAATAAAAAATTTATAAAAACCATAATTTTTTTTTTACATTGAATCTTATGGGATTCACCTGTTTAAACCTGTCGAACTGAATCACTGAAAATGAGGGCATTTTGCAAACATTTCGGGGCAGTTCGACGATCTGTGAATATATTAACCATTACTTCTCTATGGGACAATTTTGCTGGGGCCCAAGGTCGCTGAATTGCGTATTTCGCTGCAATTCAACAATATATAGGGGGTTATTCTAAGAGATCCGAATTGTGGCCGAAAGGTAACCGAACAGCGAAATTCAGCGTACGGTTACCTTTCCTAGCCATTCGGCTATCCAGAGAGCAGGCAGCTTGCCAAATGTTGGCGAATTGCCTGCAAATATGGTGGCTGTTCGGTGCCTGTTCGAGGGCAGTGAATCCCCATAGAGAAGCAATGCTTTGTCTATTCAGAGAACACTGAACAGCAGGAAAAAGTTGCTGAAATGCCCTGCTGTTCGGTGTTTTCATTCGGCAGGTTTATTATTAAAATGTTAAAAATATTCCTGTTTTAATCCAATATCTAATAAACCGTTCATTATTATATTCTGCAGTAAAAGTCTCTTAATTTATAGATTTTTTAGGATCTTTTAGGCATTTTTGGGGATTTTTGTTGCAAACTTTTTTTTTTTTTTTTTTTTTTTAAATCGTCTTTTCCTTTTTCTGTAACAGACCTTTTTATTATTATTCATAGGACCTTATATGTAAATTCCAGGCATTTTCGTGCAGTATTTTTTTTGCAAACAGCGTTTCAAATTTCAAACTTTCAAGCGTACTGTTTTTTTTTTTTTCACGCCATTCGTCTGCTTGTCGGATTTTTCCGGTGGCTGCTCTGCACTGTGATCGGTGGCTAGTTGGGTTTCTCCGACGTGTTCGGCAGGGTTAATACAGCTGTTTTCTGTGGGTTTCGGTGAGTGTTCGGCGGGTTTGGGGTGAGTGTTCTGCAGGCTTTCCCTGCACTACGGGGGCCCTGCGGTTCTTGCTGAATACACCGCAGGGTCGGCGAAATAGGATCGGCGAATAGCCCCGAAGTGCAGGGAACGAAAAAAGTTACAGATCGTATGGTGACTTTTCGATTCCTTTTGAAGAACCCTGATAGCGAATTGACAGCTTTCTGAATAGCCGAACTGACACAAAATTGCAGCATACAGTGAAATTCACTACTCAGTGCAATTCGGTGGCAAGTTCGGCTCTTATTGAATAGCCCTTTAAGTATAATTCAGTGGTGAAACAGTTAATTTAATTACCAGGAAGGCAGCGCAAACAGGACTTCAAAATGCATGAAAAGAGAAACCAAACTTTCCTATAGAATCCAATTATCTCCATTTTAAACAAGTACGAGCCTTAACGATAACATGTTTTTATTAATTCTGCTCCCTGGAGTTTTTAATAAATATATTGTAGTCTGCCGGCTTTAATAATTCCTGACGCGGGCATTAGTGTTCATGGAAGGAGAGCAGCAACGCGCGATGCTCGTACGGCAGGAGCAGTAAGAGTTAATCGGAAAATAAGATTTCCGTTCCTCGTCTCCCCTAATTCTACAAGACAACATCTGTTGCTCTATTCCTCAGGATCTGACAGGTATTGTAATGATATTTCTCATTTCCATGCTAGCCAGGCTCTTTGTGTTCGGAATCTGCTTCTACCGTGTCACACACCCGTGAATAATACCAGCAGGACCACTATATATTGTCTGCTCGCGAAAACCTGAGCAGCCATACAACACCTGCTATAGAGCTGTTAATTCTTAGCTGATCCGGAACTGACTGGTTTTAGTGCGGAGACCGAGCGAGGACCATCAGCGGGCTGCGGGTACTCACTGCCTAATGAATAGGACGGTCCTGAATGGAGACGAGGGGTGAGGGGGTTGCAAATGCAGACGTAGAAGAACTTAGAAGAACATAACTGAACTCTTTCGTAGTTCCACAACCACCACAAGGTCCTCGTGGAGACTGCTTGGAGGCAGACCCCTTTGGAGATGGATTTGTACCAGGTTTTCCAGCTACCTGTTGGAGGTCCTCCCGGTGGAAGTCAGCAATGCTTGTCTGTTTGGGTTTGCTGTAGCTCAACAACCAACCAGAAATTAAGCCCAACACACACACAAGGGGTATTCCCTAACCACCAATATTCATTGGCTTCCTGCTGGTTTTGCCGCTGGCTGGTTGGAGGCTGTCCTCATGGAAGTTATCACTGCTCTTCTGTAGGTGTTTGCTGTATCTCCACAACCAACGAGATGTTAGGTCTGGACTCACAAGGGTCACGTTTCCAGCCCTGTCCCCTGTATATGAGCTGATTCGGTTAGGTTCTTGGTTCTTGTTGCCATTCCAGGGGTTACTTGTTTGCACTCAGCTCACTCGCCTGTCTGTCATGTTGTAATCCACTCCCTATTTAAGAGCACTGCTCCCATAATGCTTTGCTCCATGATCCTGAGTCAGAGTTTTGCCTTTTCAGTGTTTCCTGCTTCAAGCAAGTTCCTGTTCTGTTTGTATAATTTGTTGTATAATTTTGGTTCGGTTTCCCACTGTCTCTCCGTTACACCTTTCGTCGTGTTCTTTGTTTATTTTCTGGTTATTCCTTGTTGCTCGTCGTTTATTTCATGGTTGTGCTTTTGTTTTCTGGTTTATTATTTACTCTGCTGATTTCCTGTGTATGACCCTGGCTATTTCTGATGTTCCTTTCTGGAGTTATGATCCCGGACTATTCCATGACTATGAGTGCACCTTAACAAATGCTGTGTTGCTTGATTCCCTTTGTATGGTTCCTAGTGAGTATCAGAGACTCTGTTATATTTCTATTAGCTCAGATCCGGCTACTCTAAAGACCGGCCTGTCAGTGTTAGGATTCCTTTTGGTAGTTCCGTGCAAAAGTCTCTGTCTAGCCCTGTGATGTTCTCACCTCCTGTCCAAGTGCCTATTGTCTGCAGTAGTATCTCCTGCATATTAGGCTTTGAACCCTAAATATGGGCCTTACCTTGGCTCACGCCAGGTGCCGCCGTGACAAGGGGTTATTTACTAACCACCAATGTTCATTGGTTGGCTGGTTTTCCAGCAGGCTGATTGGAGGCTCTCCCCATGGAAGTTAGCGCTGCTGGTCTGTTTGTATTTGCTGTACCTCAACAACCAGCCAGAAGAGAGGACCGGACACACAACGGAGTATTTGCTAACCGCCAATGTTCATTGTTTTGGCAAACAGTGTTAAAAATCATTCTACATTGAACTTCCACTATTCCGAAATGAAAAATTCAGCAATGGCGGGCAAAGTTATTCAAAGAACGGAGAACAATGCCGAACAACAGTACCACAATTATTCTTCAGCAAAATGAGCAAACTGCAACTATTCAGCGTTGTTCTTCTGTTATTTGCAACACCAGTGAATATTAAACTGGTGATTTACATTGAACACCGGTACCAACAAAGATGAAAACAACGGTAGACAATTTCCAGCTCAGTATGTCATGCGACTGCAGTGGACTGGGTCCTCCAGCCAATTCAGGGCTCTCAGTGAAGGAAGGCTTTGATACCATTGGATAAGGCTGGTTCCCAAAGGTCTCCAAGCCTTGAAACCTGAGCTGAGGACTCCCAGAGCCGAGGTTCTGGATGGGACAAGGCCCCTGCATTTGGATGGCTGAATCAGCCCTCCAAGACCCCCTCAAAGGGGGAGAGAAAGCCGGGAGTTAACAGCAGTGTGATTCTCAGATAACATCGAGCCCTCACACTGTACAGTGTCACATTAAGCATAAACGTTGTTCTTTCGCCTTGCTGTTTTCTCATTTCTAAGACCTATTTGCTCACAAATGAAAAATAAGACATGATCGATAATAATTGTTTTATATATTTTAATTTTTATGAGTCACAGAACAGCAATTTGTACAAAACATTAATGTTTTATCCTAAATTAAAGTAGCCTTTTGCATATCTTCTCCTAAAAGTCTTTCCACTCTTGTCTAAGAAACGTCTCCAATGGGTCTTCTGCTGGGTGTGTTTTGGACACCATTTGTAGCCCTTCAGACCTGTATATAAGGACCTCACTTCTGGTGGCAATGATGTCCATTTTACACATTGTTTGAGATGGCCAGATAACAAATACCTCTATGAAGGGGTCTAGTCTTAAAAAATAAGTGTGGGAGCTCTCCAAGACTTATGCTCCTCAATTGACATGTCACACATAATCCACCACCCAACATGGAAATTTGATATCAATGGTTAAACATAAAGACAGGTTGGGTTTTATGTAATCCTTCTAATAATTGCAATACATATCATATATTTCTGGTGACTTAATTAGGAAACACATGATTGGAAGCCAGTGAAAGCTTCTCGGTGTGAAGTCCAAAATGGAACTCTGTTCCTTCTGAGAAAATAGTGGAGGAACTGCATCACCAAGTGCTCCCGCTTGGCTTGACCCCTGCCTTTATGCGAGTATATCAAGGATCGTCTCTTCAGCAGCAGAACTGCAACTTTATGAAGTCCAAAGTGAAATGAAAGTTGACTTTTCTCACTATAATCATGCAAAATGTTTTGTCAGACCACAATATCTCATGCTGGACCCGACGTGTTCCAGACAGTGAACAGATGTTCCATCTGGACGGGTTGAATGAAGAAAAAAAAGGAAGAGATCTGGGACTTGTCCTTTTACATTTAATCTAATTTTCAAGCAGTACATCTCTCAGATCTCTTCGCATTTCTAGCAATGACATCTTGCTAACATTTAAATCATCTGATGCGCCAGCTCTGAATAACTCAAACCTTGTCCTGTTCTTTTCTAAAATTATCTAGCATCTAACCGCGAAAAAAAAAAACAGAACAGCTGTCATCTGTATTTGATTATAATATTTTAGTGTTACATGTGGATAGGAAAACTGTCTAAGGAGGAACAACAAAAGAGTAAACCTTACAGACTGCATTTAGCAGCGTGCAGATCAGAAAATGACCATAGTTAGTATAGAAGTACTTTTAATAGATTCCATTCGGCAACAACTGTACATACTGTATGTAATGAAAGTCACATTAAACAAGTAAAGTATATCTATCTATCCTTCTCCCTCCATATTCTTCTTGATCTTTCCGTTGCATTTGACACTGTTAATCACCTTTTCCTGCTCCTCATGCTGTGTCAACTTGGCCTCAGTGACTCCGCTCTCTCCTGGTTCTCTTCCTACCTCTCTTTTCGCTCCTTCAGTGTCTCCTTCACTGGTGCCTCCCCCCAACTCCTCTCTCAGTTGGGGTACCTCAAGGTTCGGTTCTGGTTCCCCTACTCTTCTCGATCTATACCGCCTTTCTTGGAAACCTCAGCTCTTCCTATGGATTTCAATATCATCTTTATGCTCAAGACACCCAAATCTACCTTTCCTCCTCTGATTTCTCTTCTCCTCCTGTGTTGGACCGTGTTACAGCCTGCCTATCAGCTGTCTCCGACTGGATGACTTCCCGTTTCCTAAAGCTCAACCTCTCAAAAACTGAATTTCTCGTCTTCCCTCCCTCTAAAACTAACATTCCTGCACCCATTTCCCTTCAGGTGAATGGTGCCACCATTACTTCTACCTCACAGGCCCGTTACCTCGGTGTCCCACTAGACTCTGATCTTTCCTTAACTCCTCGCATTCAGTCACTAATAAATCCTGCTACTTACACCTAAAAAAACATTGCACGCGTCCGTACCTGTCTTAATCAGGACTCTTCAAAAATGCTCCTCCAAGCTCTTATTATCTCCCTCCTTAACTACTGTAACCTCCTTCTCTCTGGCTTTAAGAGATCCCAGATTCTGCCTCTGCAGTCTGTAATGAACACCTGTACCAGGCTCATCCACCTCACCTCCCGCATCTCTACACTGGCTCCCTGTTTCCCTTAGAATCCAATTCAAAATACTGGTGCTCACTTACAAAGCTCCCCATAACCGCGCCCTGCCTACATCTCCTCCCTTATTAGCAAGTACATCCCTTCCCGACCACTTCGTTCTGCCAATAATCCGATGCTATTAGCTCAACGTACCTGCGACCCCTCCTTTTTTGGAACTCCCACGCACCATTAGACTTTATTTGTCTCTCCAATCCTTCAAGCAGTCTCTGAAAACACATTACTTTAGAGAAGCCTATCGACTCACTCCATGATTCCCCTCTGTTCATTTCTAACTCCATCTTCCCACCCAGCCCACACGCACCCCACTACTTCATATTCTCTATTAGCCCTCTCCTAGTGTGTCACCCCTCTCCACTTAGATTGTAAGCTCTTGAGCAGGGTCCTCTCTCCTACTGTTCTGTGTGTTGAACCCGTATTTATATTTGTTGTTTTGCCTCCCAATGTACAGCGCTACAGAGCTTGTTAGCGCTTTATAAAAACTTGTGACTGTAACTGTATATCTATCTATCGTTGCAAGAACCCTTGAGTGCTCAGAAATAGTAATAAAGTATAATTCATTTAATTTATGCTGCCTAAAAAAAACTGGAGCAAACCCTATCTATCTACTACTCTATATCTCTCTCTCTCATATATACAGTTGTTTTCAAAATTATTCAACCCCCAATGCTGTAAAGGGTTTTAGGGAATTTAGTGACATTTGTAATTGTATTCAGAATGAAATCCTACTTGGACTTTTTAAAGAACCGTATGCAACTAAAATGACATCAATTGGTTTTGTAATACAGTAGTAAATGTTTCTTTTGTGAATTCTTCATTGACACAATTATTCAACCCCTTAAAGACTACCACTCTGAAGAACAGAGGTTCATTCAAGTGTTTTCAATCAGGTATTGAAAACACCTGTGGATGTCACGGAGCAGCAATAAAGCATAATCAGCACCAATTAGGCAGCTTTAAAATGACTGTGATACTCAGCTCCTTCTAGACATTTACTGGTGTGGTTACAAACATGGTGAAGTCAAGAGAATGGTCCAGGAAGACAAGAGAAGAGGTGAATACTCTTCACAGGAAGGGCAATGGCTATAAGAAGATTGCAAAGATGTTAAACATACCAAGAGAGACCAAAGGAAGCATCATTCGCAAATTCAAGGCAAAGGGCACTGTTGAAACGCTACCTGGTCGTGGCAGAAAGAAGATGCTGACTTCGACTGCTGTGCGCTACCTGAAGCGTAGAGTGGAGAAAAGTCCCCGTGTGACTGCTGAGGAACTGAGAAAAGATTTGTCAGATGTGGGTACTGAAGTGTCAGCTAAGACAATACGGTGCACACTGCGTAATGAAGGCCTCCATGCCAGAACTCCCAGGCGCACCCCCTTGCTGTCTCCAAAGAATAAGAAGAGTCGACTGCAGTATGCCAAAAGTCATGTGGACAAACCACATAAGTTTTGGGATAGTGTTCTGTGGACTGATAAAACAAAATTAGAACTGTTTGGGCCCATGGATCAATGCTATGTTTGGAGGAGGAAGAACAAGGCCTATGAAGAAAAGAACACCCTGCCTTCTGTGAAGCATGGCGGGGGGTCAATCATGCTTTGGGGCTGTTTTGCTTCTGCAGGTACAGGGAAGCTTCAGCGTGTGCAAGGTACCATGAATTCTCTTCAGTACCAGGAGATATTGGATGACAATGTGATGCAGTCTGTCACAAACCTGAGGCTTGGGAGACGTTGGACCTTTCAACAGGACAATGATCCCAAGCATACCTCCAAGTCCACTAGAGCATGGTTGCAGATTAAAGGCTGGAACATTTTGGAGTGGCCATCGCAGTCACTTGACTTAAATCCGATTGAGAACCTCTGGTGGGACTTAAAGAAAGCAGTTGCAGTGCGCAAGCCTAAGAATGTGACTGAACTGGAGGCTTTTGCCCATGACGAATGGGCGAAGATACCCGTAGATCGCTGCAAGACACTTGTGTCAAGCTATGCTTCACGTTTAAAAGCTGTTATAACTGTAAAAGGATGTTGTACTAAGTACTAAGATTGAATGTCACTTGGGGGTTGAATAAAACTGATAATGATGTGAGCACAGAAAAGACATTTCTGGTTATTTCATTATAAATGTTATGTTATATTTGTCTGACCTACACGTGCCTCTTTGATTTAATTGTAAGCAAGATGACTGAATGATCAAAATCAATGTCAAACTGGCCAAAACACTCAATTTTAGTGGGGGTTGAATAATTTTGAACACAACTGTATATATATATACATACATACATATATATCTCTATATATACTCAGAAAAAGTAATACAGTTTAATTCATGTTGGCTAAAAAACTGGAGCAACATGGGTTTGTGAAAGATTCTGAGTGGAATTATCCAGTGTGGTAAGCCAAAATATGGACATTTAAGGGTCTATGTATTCACAAATTACGCCCAATTTCAGTGCTTTGTTGCACACCGCATTTCGCTGCAGTTTGGTGATTTCATTTAACAGAGAATACGGTGAATTCACTATTTAGTGAATGGTCACAGTATTTTGCTGAAATTGGAGTCGCCGAAGCAGTTATTAAATGTCAGCAAAAACTGCAAAATTGGCATCGGTGAATCCCACCAAACTGAAAAAAAAAAATGGAATTCTCCTGTTCTCCAAATAGGACGTTAAATCAATAAGTAAAATAAAAAAGGTCCTTTAAAAATAATAAAACGGTCTGTTACAAAATGAAAAAGTCTTATAAGAAAATGGAAAAAATAAAAATGTCATCTAAAAAATACAAAAAATACAAAAAGGTCTTTTAACCCTTTCGCTGCTGAGGCTTTTCCCGCCCCTGTGCTGAGGTCATTTTTACCGGTTTTGCTCATCATGTTTAAACGTGTTTGAAGCTTATTTTAGTATATGACCCAGACATATTATATATTCATTCTTTCCGTCAGACTCGGTAGATTCATAATATGTCATTATTATATGTATACGTTATGACCTGTCTGTATATTATAACAAAAAATGCAATAAAATATGTATTTTCAATAATTTACAACGTGTAAAGTGTTTTTTTTCACATTTTAACATGCGAGCAATTGCGGTTATATTTTGTATGGGGTGCGCTTGTTAAAAAAATTAGAGATGGGGTCTCGTTACATTTTTTTGGGGGAAAATTACGCGATTTTTAACAAACGCACCGCATACAAAAATCGTTAGTGCAGCATCATTGTTCACATTATAATTGAAATGGGAACAATATTGCTACACTAACAAACCAAAAAAAAGAAAAAAAAATGTTTATTTTTTTTTTTATAATTTTTTTAAATATATTTTTATTTTTAATTTTAATTTTAATTTTTTTTAAAAAACTTTTTTCACATTCGTGTTTGGTATCGTTGGAACGGCCATGCTCTGGCCGATCCAACCATACCAAACATTAACCCCTAGCTGCCTTGGATCGGGAGATAGGGAGTTCATTGGCACTCCCTATCTCCACCGTTGGTGGCAGTTAGGGGTTAACTCTAGGACTGGCGTCATCGTGCGTAGCACGATGACGCCAGTCCTCAGGGGGAGTTCCCGGAGGCTTGGCCGACATCCAAGATGTCGGCCAGCTCCGGGAAAGGATCGCGAACCGGCGCTTTTCAGCGCCGATTCGCGATCCACCTCCCCAGGGGTTAATGCCAGGCACCATTTGGAAGGGCAGGCTGTGCCCTTCCAAATGGTGCCTGGGTTAACCCCCGCAACGCCGCCGATCAGGAGGGAGAGAGGTCCGAAGGACCTCCCCCCTTCCCTTTCAGGCGCCTCCTCCGCACATGCGGGGGGGGTGCCTGAATTAGGTGTCACCGCGATGACACCTAATTCCAGCGGCTGCGGTTCCGGATGCCGGGCTGACATCGAGGATGTCAGCCCGCACCGGGGGGGCCAGCGATCGGCCGGAACCCGACCGAACGCTGACCCCAATGGGAGGACGCGCTCAGCGCGTCCTCCGCATGCCAGCAGTAATGCGGAGGACGCGCTGAGCGCGTCCTCCGCATTGAAGTGGTTAAGAAAATAAATGGATAAAAACGTTTTTTACAAAAAATAAAAATAAGTCTATAAATTTTTTTAAAAAAGATTACATTGAAACCTATGGAATTCGCCTGTTTAAACCTGTCGCATTGAAACACTGAAATCGGGGCATTTCTTGTGTTGCCTACTTCGAATACTGAGAGGATAAGGCGTGAAGAGTCGTTTTTGTTGTCAGAGAAACAAAAAGAGACTTGGTTAGCTAGTTAAGACCGACCGCAGTTGGATTATCTATGAATATTAATGAGTATGCAAATGTGCAATATTTGTATGTGGTGAAAGCACCACCTTGCTACATTGTTGCAGAACACATTCAGATTGCAGTACACATATACGTTAAAGAAGCACAACGACTGTAAAGAAAGTGTCATAACTCCAAGCACACAGATGAATCCTAAGCGTGCTAGAATAATAACTATGTATAAAAAGGTTGTAAGAGTTAGAAAGGCAGTAACGCACAAAGAAAGGAGAAACATAATTGTAGGTTGTACTGCACATACTGTATCTGCTTTCACCAAAATCACCGTGCCTCCTCTACCCAAGACACAAAGACATACAGTAGATATTCAATGATGGATGGTGAGCGCCCATCGATAGACTCTTGAAGATGTAGAGGTTTGTTTCTCAAATAAAACAAAAAATAACATTAAAACATTGTTCGCTAGTTCATTACAATCCTGATATTACAATCTTATTGATAATGTGAGCGCTATATCGATAACGTGAGGGCAACATCAATAATGTGGGCAAAAATATCAATAACGTGAGCGCAATATCAATAGCGAGAGCGCAATATCAATAATGTTAGCGCAATATCAATAATGTGAGCACAATATCAATAATATGAGTACAATATCAATAACATGAGCGCAATATCAATAATATGAGCGCAATATCAATAATATGAGCGCAATATCAATAATATGAGCGCAATATCAATAACGAGAGCGCAATATCAATAATGTTAGCGCAATATCAATAATGTGAGCGCAATATCAATAATATGAGTACAATATCAATAACATGAGCGCAATATCAATAATATGAGCGCAATATCAATAATGTTAGCGCAATATCAATAATATGAGCGCAATATCAATAATATGAGTACAATATCAATAATATGAGCGCAATATCAATAATGTGAGCGCCATATCAATAATATGAGTGCAATATCAATAATGCAAGCGCAATATCAATAGTGTGAATGAAAAATCAATACGATTGGGATGTTTAGATTATTTTATTTTTGTTTTATTTTAAAAAATGAACCACTTACTCAGTGTTTCCCAACCCTGATCCTCAGGTCCCCCTAACGGGTCAGATTTTAAGGATCACCTTGGGGAAATGCAGACTGAATCCTGCAATCACTGAGCAGCAAATCACATCACCTGGGCTGTGCTTCAGATATCTGGAAAATCTGGCCTGTTAGGGACCTGAGGACCAGGGGTGGGAAACACTGCACTACATTTTCAAGGAGGTCCACCATTTATGGGCACACACACACGTTGAGTCTCGCTTATCTGAAATAATCCGAAATGTTTCTAAGGTTATGAAAAAACTTAACGTCTAGGTGCAAACTGGGGAAATGTAACTCCTAAAAGCTGATGTGACACTCTTAATGACACGTAACGTCTCTGAGCAGTTGGAGTCTATGGGGCTGTTAAGGTTTTTGGTTACTTTACACCAGGGCTGAAATCCACACACAGGGGTTTGGTTAGCGTTAGCTGCACGCTCATCCACTTTCAGTGGCACCAACCATCAATGTCACTGCCCTACACAACGTCTTTCTGAGAAATTTTAACATCTCCAACCAACTTTAGCGTCTTGTTTGGAAAACGGATGTAAATGGTGAAACGATAAAGTTTAACGGCTGGCGTGCCATTTTTTCCATTAGCGTCTGACTTTTAACGACAGCCATGGAGTAGAGCCCCTTGTATGTGTAAAGCATCGGTCTTTCTTTAAGTTCTTTTTGACGGGGACCAACATCAGTTTTTTCCCCACAGTCTAGTAGTTTCTAAAAACCGTTAACGGAACCAGACATCACTTAAAAAAACTATCTTTGGGGCGAAAACCCTTTACAAACCCTACACTATCAACTCATTGGATCTAAACAATAAAGGAATTTTATCGTAAAGTATGAAGTGAATAAAGCAAAGATTCTTTTTGAAACGATTTCCTTCCTGTTCTAAAACCTCGGCTCTCATTCATATTTTGCTTCCTCCCACCTCTCACAAAGCTGTCAAGTATTTCCACATATTTTTTCATGCACAAAGCTCGATGTGTGTTTTCCGACTCTCACAATGGAAGGATCCCGTTCCAGCTGAGCTTTGCCTTTCGCTCCTAGCTGAGCCATAAACGTCTGATCCCAGTTGGAGGAGGAGAAGCCGAGGAACCTGCTTTGCAGAATGTCAAAATATCTTTTTTCTTTGTGTCAGGGGCTTGAACATTACCCTCATAGCACAATCGTTTTCTTACAATGCTTCTCTTAATACAAGATTGCATATTTTATTGTGGCAAGGCCAACCAATCTACAAAGCACCCGCTGGTGTCCGAAATCAAGTATACTCGATCTGGTCTAATTCTGGAGCAATGCAAAGGAATTTCATTTAATGCCTGTTGCGCGATGCCCCAGGTCAAATATTTTCCCTCGGCCGTCGTGGTTCGTTTGCCTCCGCCAGATCTCGGATTTTCCCCTCAGCCAGCAGCGCCGAATCAATGTCAGTTCTTAATTTCTCCCAATAAAGCAGACGACACTGGTCATATTGGGTTAAGCAGACTCACTGGCCATTTCACATGGCCTCTTTTTATTTGGTACAGCATCAGATAAGAACAGTTAACATCCCCGCTCACCAGCCATCCTGGCATCGCCATTGAGCCTGCTCTCCATCAGGTCCTCTCAGAGTGTAAGCTCTTGAGCAGAGTCCTCCCTGATACTGTTCTATGTGTTTAACTTGTATGTATATTGGTTATTCTGTCTCTCCCATTGTACAGCGCTATGGAACTTGGTGGCGCCTTACAAATAACTGTAACTGCAGTATAATGGTGCCATAACAGAGGAAACTACTACATCTATACCATATACAAATCAGCCTGCATCCACCCAAAAGGGCGGCCAGAACTGCCAAGATAAATTCCTTTTCACAAGAGATACTGCAACCACTGAGAAGTATCACTTACACCCTCATGACGAGGTCTACGTACGTTGAATCGATCATTAGGCTGGCCGTCCACTGGGTCCATATTTGTGCATCTAACAAGTCGTCCATAGTCATCCGTAGTTGACAATAGTCATCAGACTAATCCCACAACACAGGGGAGAATCAACCCTCTTCCACTGCCTCCGACTTCCATCTGACGACTTTGTGTGACTAGAGATTGTTCCCATTTGAAAGGGATTTGTCTGACATAGATGAATGACCTGGTACAGAAAACATGAAAAAAATGTCCTGATTTCCGGTGGTTCAGTTCGATGGGTAAAACAGGCGAATACCATAGATTCAATGTAAAATAATATATATATATTATTTTTTTTTATTCAAGAGTTTATTCTTTTCATTTTCAGCAAACTGTCTTTATTTTTTTTGTAAATCATTTTGGATTTTTTAGGTGCAACTTTTGATTCCCCCTTTTTATTTTTATTTTGTAACAGACCTTTTTTCATATCATTTTATAGGACCATTTTTATTATTTTCACACATTTTCATGCATTTTTATTGGTTTTAAATACCTTTTAAAGAATAGCAGAGTTATGGTTGTTTTTTTCTGCAGTTTGGCAGCGTTCGGCAGTCAGTTCGGCGCTCTTCGGGATCGTTTGGCAGTCTGTTCGGCAGTCAGTTCAGCGATCTTCGGCAGCTTTCGGCAGTCTGTTCAGTGATCAGTTTGGAGCGGCAACGTTCGGCAGGCTGATCGGCAGTCGGCTGCGACCTTCAGCAGCTCCACATCTGGCGCACTTCAGGGACTCTGCAGTGAATAATTAATTTGCCGCAGGGTCGACGAACTGGAATCGCCGATGCACACTGAAGTGCGCCGAACAAGAAAGCACTTAAATTTCGCTGACATTCCGGTGCTTTCTGATTAACCCTTCATGTGTACCAATTAAAGCAGGGGCCCTTTTTTTTCCTTTTCTGTTTCTGTGTTGAAAAATTTTGTAGAGATGATCCATAGAAACACAAATGATAGGAGTTAACGAGGCAAACAATTCTCGCCAGAAGAAAAGAATAAAACAAATGACACTTTGGGAAAAATTGTTAAAAACAAACAATAAATAGCACATTGCATAATCCCCAATTAAAATAAGAGGCCTGACGTCACAACAGGTACCTTTTCACACACAAGGCAACACTGAATAAATCTGAATGCATCTCTTGTGTAAGATTCACTATATTTAGCAATTCACACGTTCCTGAGTGCCATGTATTGTATATATTTAATGCATTACATGATACAATGGAAATAAACGTTAGCCCTGCTGGTTTAGGTTTTTGCCCGCACGATTTTGTCCTTTAATGATGTAAATTAGACTTGTGCACCGATTTTTTTTTTCGGTTCGATTCGGTTCGGTTCATCCGTATTTTGTAAATTTTCGTTACGTCCGATTTCCGTTTCGTTTCGTTTTCGTTTCGTTTTTCGTATAGACTTTTTCGTAATTTCGGAAATTTTCTTGTTTTTCGGAACGTCTGTTCTCCTCGTTTCAAAGTGTCTATTCGTTTTGACGTAAACTAATAGTTTTTCGGATCCAATATTTCTGTCGATACGATAATTCTGTCGATACGATAATTCTGCCATTGAGATTTCTCATGTTTTACAAGAAGGATACATTGAGATTTCTCATGTTTTACAAGAAGGATACATTGAGATTTCTCATGTTTTACAAGAAGGATACATTGAGATTTCTCATGGTTTACAAGAAGGATACATTGAGATTTCGCTGGTTTTCCAGGAAGGATACATTGAGATTTCTCTGGTTTTCCAGGAAGGATACATTGAGATTTCTCATGTTTTACAAGAAGGATACATTGAGATTTCTCTGGATTTCCAGGAAGGATTCATTGAGATTTCTCATGTTTTACAAGAAGGATACATTGAGATTTCTCTGGTTTCACAAGAAGGATACATTGAGATTTCTCTGGTTTTCCAGGAAGGATACATTGAGATTTCTCTGGTTTTACAAGAAGGATACATTGAGATGGGAATGATACAAAATTACAGAATCAGCGATATAACCAAAAAATACGTTGTCCGAAATTACTGAAATGGAACTGAAATCAGGAATGAGCCGAAATTACGAATGGAACAAAATGATTTTCGATTTTACACATTTCTAGTCCATTCGAAAATTCCGAACAAATTTTCGTTTCGTTTCGTAAATTTTTTTTCCATCTGCCGTTTTCGGTTCTGAAAATTTTCGGAAAATCGGCCGAATCCGAATGCACGAATCGGGAAATTTCGTGAAAATTCCAAAATTCCGAAACCCAAAACGCACATCCCTAATGTAAATCCTTACCGGACTACCAATCCAAGGGCAGGTCCAAAACGGGCCATTATGCCCTACCAAAATAATTCTTTGAAGACCTCAAAACCTATCTTGGTGATGAATCCTCCAGTCTCAAGAAGGTCCACACGTGGTTTAGTAGGTTCCAGTCTGGACATTTCGAAGTCTACGATAAACCGCTGCGGAGAAGTCATGACGTGTGGTGGACGTCCTCTGCATGTTGCGGTGAAACACTAGGGGCTCTATTACATTCTTTGCGCAAAAACACTCGGGCAGGGCCTTAATTTGTGCGCCCAGCGTTAACCGTAACGGCGTAAATTTACGCTGGTATTACAATCTGAGCGCATTTTTTCATCCGCCAAAAAATAACGCGCGGAAAAAAAGACACGCAAAAACGTGCGCGCTTTAACGTTGCGCGCAGAAATCGGTGTGCGGACTGTTTTTTCACGCGATTCAGCCAATCAGAATTAAGAACCACAATTGTCTCCCGTTCAGTTTTTGCGCCTGTCAAAATCAATCTGAGTATATATGGTGCAGCAATAATAAAAACGCGCACAACTTCTCCTTTTTATTGTTTGGGTATGTGTAGAATGTGTAACTATACTTTGCTGTTGTTTTTTTTTGGCTGGTGTATTTGGTTTCGGCCAGGACGTTCAGATTTGCCGTTACCACCAGCTTTTCAAAGACGCTAAAATTATGCGTGCAAACGTTGTCCGTTAAAATTTGCTCATAGACTGTAATACCATCCGCGTACCAGCGCACGAACGCATTTGCGCTCACAATGTTAAGTATAGGACGCGCGCAGTACATTATGCTCACGCAGGGTTCGCGCAGGTTCTCCCGCGGTAGACGTTAACATGCATTTTTTGCGCAGACATTGTAATACGACGTTCTGCGCAAAGGGTTTCGCCCATCACGTTAATGCGTTTTTGCGCATGCGTTAACGTTTGCACGAAGAATGTAATAGAGCCCTAGGACGTCCCCTACATGACTTCTGTAGCCAAAGAGTAAATAAATTATGAATAAACAAGCTTTCTTTGGAAAAAAAACATGTTTGAGTTAGCATCATTATTTCACTGGTTTTAACCTTACTTTTGGACTTCCCTTCTCTTATTAGAGGTTTTACTCAGACTTTAGTTGGGAAGAGATTAAAACAATTGATGTTGTCTTTTTCATAAAAGCATACAGGGTTATTCCAGGTTCAAAGGTATGCCATGGGATCTATTACTTCCTAGGCAGTTATATAGAGCCGTAAACCCCCTTTCAGTAACTGAATGGTCAACCGATGGACTTCTTTATGTAGCCCCACCGGTGTCACGATGAAAGAAAAGGAAACAACATGTGGGCCCGATGTGTTACGCCGTGGGGACATGCTCTGTGAATAACCATGAAAGAGTCTCTCACATTCCGACCTCTCGTGGTGAACCCGCATCCTGCTGTGGAGCTCCTCGCGTAACCGCAACGGCGTAGGTTCACAATGGACTGGTGTGGTGACTAGTAGTGACGTATTGCTGACGCGTTTCGTCCCGCCCACAGGGCTTCAAAACTTGAAATGTTTTTACAGGTCCTCAAGAAAGGTTATATAATGCTTGCGGAAGTTTTAATTGTTGGATATATTGAGTAATTGAGCTTCATAAAAAGAATGTAATAGAGTCGATTAAGACAAATGGTCTGTCTCTACATGACGATATTTAAAGTCGCTAGAGCCATTTTGACATTTGCTCTGATGAAGTCCTGCGGGCAGGGCGAAACGCGTCAGCAATACATCACTACTATTCACCACGCTGGTCCATTTTGAACCTACACCTATGCGGTTACATGAGGAGCTCCACAGCAGGACGCGGGGGGGGGGGATCACCACGAGAGGACGGAACATGAGATATACTCTTAATGTTTCTTTGTGTAGGCAGAACTGATCAGCTACCCACATTTGCTTTGTGAAGATACATATATGGTGATACAAGGCTTGAAGCTTGTCAAATAAATGCTACAAATACCATTGGGATTTCCTTTCTCTTGGGTCTATGCAACGTATGGATCTTGAGAATTCCCCTGCATAAAGAAGATTGTGCTGCTTGATATCGGGAGGTTAAATCTTCATGCAAAATTTGTGAGAGTACACGTGTTTGCTCCTCACTTGTGAGTTTGGCTCCTATAGTATATATATAATGCTGATATAAGTATAGACGCTGCTTTTAAATGTTGTATTATTCTCTATGCAGGTTCCATGCTGTGCAATTACATAGAAGATCTACTTTTAACATAAGTGTAATTCATGTGCGCCATTTCACTTCATGGTGTGCAACTGCAAGAGACACTTGCTTGTGATTAATTATTACACTTAAGCACTTTATGTCAATATATGTTGGCTGTATGACACTTAAGATTGTTTTAGTTCGAAGACCACTCATTTTATATGGTTAGATAGTTATATATATATCCAGGCAGACATAGATAGATACTAATATAGATAGATGGATCTGTACGGACAGCATGGTGCCAGTGTGGCCCCTCATAGCATGGCTCAGGTTTGGCTGCTGTGAGCCTATTTTAGACTGTAGGCCTATTTTAGACTGTTTGCCTATTTTAGACTGTGGGCCTATTTTAGACTGTAGGCCTATTTTAGACTGTAGGCCTATTTTAGACTGTGGGCCTATTTTAGCCTGTAGGCCTATTTTAGACTGTGGGCCTTTTTTCAACTGTGGGCCTATTTTAGACTGTAGGCCTATTTAAGACTGTGGTTCTATTTTAGACTTTAGGCCTATTTTAGACTGTGGGCCTATTTTAGACTGTAGGCCTATTTAAGACTGTGGGCCTATTTTAGACTTTAGGCCTATTTTAGACTGTGGGCCTATTTTAGACTGTAGGCCTATTTTAGAATGTGGGCCTATTTTATACTAAGCCTATTTTTGACTGTGGGCCTAATTTAGACTAGGCCTATTTTAGACTTTAGGCCTATTTTAGACTGTGGGCCTATTTTAGACTGTAGGCCTATTTTAGAATGTGGGCCTATTTTATACTAAGCCTATTTTTGACTGTGGGCCTATTTTAGACTAGGCCTATTTTAGACTGTAGGCCTATTTTAGAATGTGGGCCTATTTTAGACTAGGCCTATTTTTGACTGTGGGCCTATTTTAGACTGTGGGCCTATTTTAGTCTGTGGGCCTATTTTGGACTGTGGGCCTATTTTAGACTAGGCCTATTTTAGACTGTGGGCCTATTTTAGACTATTCCTATTTTTGACTGTGGGCCTATTTTAGACTGTGGGCCTATTTTAGTCTGTGGGCCTATTTTGGACTGTGGGCCTATTTTAGACTAGGCCTATTTTAGACTGTGGGCCTATTTTAGACTGTGGGTCTACTTTAGGCTGTGGGCCTATTTTAGACTGTAGGCCTGAAGCCGCAACTCCATCAGCCCCTACATTAATCCGGCCATGCCTTCTATGCAAATTTATACTGAGACACATTTTAACCCACTGCAATATAGTAAACAGGTTTTGTAAATTGATTTTTCCCTGCTTTTTTTTGTTAAATTGACAAACATTCAGACGCTGAATGATCCACACGAACAGATGAAGCCTATGTCAATATGGTGGAAGAACTAGGCAACGCTGCGGAGCACTCCGGATCTCAGTCCCACGGCTCAGTCTGAGGAAATACGTCCAACTTGCAGCTTAAAAAGTTAATTTTTCCTGACAATTTAAACAAATGCATTTCCACTGGCCTTGGTTAGCACTAAACGCTTTCACATTGTGTTTAAGGGTGTGTAAACTGATCCACCATGTCATCTGATCAGACAGTGGAGATATACCCGTCTATGCGCCGCTTCTCCAGAGTGATTCTCCGCTTTAACGCTTCCTCCTGCACCAGCTAATGGAAGGTGACATTCGACAGTCTGTGAACTTCTGTTTATTCCTCGGAATTCAGCAGCTCGAAGATGAAGCGGCAGAGAAGGCGTCGTGATACTTTGTGTTCCTCCGATTCTTTAAACCCTTTGATAAAGTTCATCCCTATTCGTCCCGTTAGCCTATTGTCATGCTTGCATTCACCTATTGCAGAAGGCATGGCCTTGGCGATCGCGGCATAATACAGCCAGGTAGACGAGATTAATTGTTGGATCATGATTACCTTCATGCTTTCGCTTTACAGAATGCATGCACTAGCGCTTGCGTTAGAGTTCTATAACCTAATCTATTTGATTCCTGGCTCTGTGAAAGCAGACAATTATTCCTTCAAGGTCCACAGTCTATTACTTAACTACAGATTGTGCAGAAAGGACAAATCATAATACACAGGGGGGGGGGAGGTTTCTATAGTGTGTGTTTCTAAGGAGTTACAGCGGCCGTGACGAAGAAGAAATAGTTTTGCTGTGTGTATGTTTTAAGACCACCGATTATTAAGAAAATCTGTCTGTCCGTTTGTCATTCTGTCTAACTGCTATATGTCCATCTTTCTCTTTAAAGCAGTCTATTTATCCAGCTGTGTGTCTGCTTTCCAGTTTTCTTTCCATGCTAATATTCATGTCTGGAAGGAGGCCGTCACTATCAATGGATGAATTTACCTGGCAGAAAAATAAGAAAACCTACATAGAAAAAAAAAACAACAACTTCTAGATAGAGAAAGATAGATATGGATAATTAGATAAACTTGGATAGATAGATACAGTTGTGTTCAAAATTATTCAACCCCCAATGCTGTAAAGGGTTTTAGGGAATTTAGTGTACATTTGTAATTGTATTCAGAATGAAATCCTACAAGGACTTTTTAAAGAACCATATGCAACTAAAATGACATCAATTGGTTTTGTAATACAGTAGTAAATGTTTCTTTTGTGAATTCTTCATTGACACAATTATTCAACCCCTTAAAGACTACCACTCTGAAGAACAGAGGTTCATTCAAGTGTTTTCAATCAGGTATTGAAAACACCTGTGGATGTCACGGAGCAGCAATAAAGCATAATAAGCACCGATTAGGCAGCTTTAAAATGACTGTGATACTCAGCTCCTTCTAGACATTTACTGGTGTGGTTACAAACATGGTGAAGTCAAGAGAATGGTCCAGGAAGACAAGAGAAGAGGTGATTACTCTTCACAGGAAGGGCAATGGCTATAAGAAGATTGCAAAGATGTTAAACATACTAAGAGAGACCATAGGAAGCATCATTCGCAAATTCAAGGCAAAGGGCACTGTTGAAACGCTACCTGGTCGTGGCAGAAAGAAGATGCTGACTTCAACTGCTGTGCGCTACCTGAAGCGTAGAGTGGAGAAAAGTCCCCGTGTGACTGCTGAGGAACTGAGAAAAGATTTGTCAGATGTGGGTACTGAAGTTTCAGCTCAGACAATACGGCGCACACTGCGTAATGAAGGCCTCCATGCCAGAACTCCCAGGCGCACCCCCTTGCTGTCTCCAAAGAATAAGAAGAGTTGACTGCAGTATGCCAAAAGTCATGTGGACAAACCACAGAAGTTTTGGGATAGTGTTCTGTGGACTGATGAAACAAAATTAGAACTGTTTGGGCCCATGGATCAACGCTATGTTTGGAGGAGGAAGAACAAGGCCTATGAAGAAAAGAACACCTTGCCTACTGTGAAGCATGGTGGGGGGTCAATCATGCTTTGGGGCTGTTTTGCTTCTGCAGGTACAGGGAAGCTTCAGCGTGTGCAAGGTACCATGAATTCTCTTCAGTACCAGGAGATATTGGATGACAATGTGATGCAGTCCGTCGCAAACCTGAGGCTTGGGAGATGTTGGACCTTTCAACAGGACAATGATCCCAAGCATACCTCCAAGTCCACTAGAGCATGGTTGCAGATTAAAGGCTGGAACATTTTGGAGTGGCCATCGCAGTCACCTGACTTAAATCCGATTGAGAACCTCTGGTGGGACTTAAAGAAAGCAGTTGCAGTGCACAAGCCTAAGAATGTGACTGAACTGGAGGCTTTTGCCCATGACGAATGGGCGAAGATACCCATAGATCGCTGCAAGACACTTGTGTCAAGCTATGCTTCACGTTTAAAAGCTGTTATAACTGTAAAAGGATGTTGTACTAAGTACTAAGATTGAATGTCACTTGGGGGGGTTGAATAAAACTGATAATGATGTGAGCACAGAAAAGACATTTGTGGTTATTTCATTATAAATGTTATGTTATATTTGTCTGACCTACACGTGCCTCTTTGATTTAATTGTAAGCAAGATGACTGAATGATCAAAATCAATGTCAAACTGACCAAAACACTCAATTTCAGTGGGGGTTGAATAAGTTTGAACACAACTGTAGATAGATAGATACTGATATAGATAGATAGATAGATAGATACTGATATAGATAGATAGATAGATAGATAGATAGATAGATAGATAGATAGATACAGTAGATAGATAGATATAGAGATAGATATGAATATATATATATATACCACCATTACCATATACTTCCACCATTTTCAACACAGCTCAACATCAAAGGGTTAAGAACTATAGTGCATTTGAAGGGGATAAGAATTGTTTGTAGGAATTTAAAGGGTTAAACCTGGTAAAATCTCCTGTTTAAATGAATTTAGCTGCTGTTGTGGTTTCTTCTGCACTGTTTGAACATGTTGTTTGGTGTGCTCTCTTTCTGGTTTGTTGTATTATATTGTCTTGAGATGCACCCGCACTGAAAGCGTAGTTAAGGTTGAGTGCTGCCCTTCTTGTGTATTTTATATATATATATATATATATGTATGTCTATCTATGGATAGATATGGATATAGATGTAGATAGATAGATATATATGGATAGATAGATATGGATAGATAGATATGGATAGATATAGATAGATAGATAGATACAGTAGATAGATACGGATAGATAGGGATAGATAGAAATAGAGATAGATATGGATAGATAGACATGAATATATATATATATATAGCTATGGATAGATATGGATATAGATGTAGATAGATAGATATGGATAGATAGATATATAGATAGATACAGATAGATAGATAGATAGATAGATAGATAGATAGATAGATAGATAGATAGATAGATAAATAGATAGGGATAGATAGACATATATACAGTCAGGTCCATAAATATTGGGACATCAACACAATTCTAACATCTTTGGCTCTATACACCACCACAATGGAGTTGGAATGAAACAAACACAATGTGCTTTAACTGCAGACTGTCAGCTTTAATTTGAGGGTATGTACATCCAACTCAGGTGAATGGTTTAGGACTTACAGCAGTTTGCAGATGTGCCTCCCACTTGTTAAGGGACCAAAGGTAATGGGACAGAATAATAATCATAAATCAAACTTTCCCTTCTTAATACTTGGTTGCAAATCCTTTGCAGTCAATCACAGCCTGAAGTCTGGAACGCATAGACATCACCAGACACTGGGTTTCATTCCTGGTGATGCTCTGCCAGGCCTCTACTGCAACTGTCTTCAGTTCCTGCTTGTTCTTGGGGCATTTTCCCTTCAGTTTTGTCTTCAGCAAGTGAAATGCATTCTCAATGGGCTTCAGGTCAGGTGATTGACTTGGCCATTGCATAACATTCCACTTTTGTCCCTTCAAAAACTCTTTGGTTGCTTTTGCAGTATGCTTTGGGTCATTGTCCATCTGCACTGTGAAGCGCCGTCCAATGAGTTCTGCAGCATTTGGCTGAATGTGAGCAGATAATATTGCCCGAAACACTTCAGAATTCATCCTGCTGCTTTTGTCAGCAGTCACATCATCAATAAATACAAGAGAACCAGTTCCATTGGCAGCCATACATGCCCACGCCATGACACTACCACCACCATGCTTCACTGATGAGGTGGTATGCTTCGGATCATGAGCAGTTCCTTTCCTTCTCCATACTCTTCTCTTCCCATCACTCTGGTACAAGTTGATCTTGGTCTCATCTGTCCATAGGATCTTGTTCCAGAACTATGAAGGCTTTGTTAGGTGTTGTTTGGCAAACTCTAATCTGGTCTTCCTGTTTTTGAGGCTCACCAATGGTTTACATCTTGTGGTGAACCCTCTGTATTTACTCTGGTGAAGTCTTCTCTTGATTGTTGACTTTGACACACATACACCTACCTCCTGGAGAGTGTTCTTGATCTGGCCAACTGTTGTGAAGGGTGTTTTCTTCACCACGGAAAGAATTCTTCATTCATCCACCACAGTTGTTTTCCGTGGTCTCCGGGTCTTTTGGTGTTGCTGAGCTCACCAGTGCGTTCCTTCTTTTTAAGAATGTTCCAAACAGTTGTTTTGGCCACGCCTAATGTTCTTGCTATCTCTCTGATGGGTTTGTTTTGTTTCTTCAGCCTCATGATGGCTTGCTTCACTGATAGTGAAGGCTCTTTGGATCTCATCTTGAGAGTTGACAGCAACAGATTCCAAATGCAAATAGCACACTTGAAATGAACTCTGGGCCTTTTATCTGCACATTGTAATTGGGGTAATGAGGGAATATCACACACCTGGCCATGGAACAGCTGAGAAGCCAATTGTCCCATTACTTTTGGTCCCTTAACAAGTGGGAGGTACATCTGAAAACTGCTGTAAGTCCCACACCGTTCACCTGAGTTGGCTGTACAAACCCTCAAATTAAAGCTGACAGTCTGCAGTTAAAGCACATTGAGTTTGTTTCATTCCAACTCCATTGTGGTGGTGTATAGAGCCAAAGATGTTAGAATTGTGTCGATGTCCCAATATTTATGAACCTGACTGTATATATATATATATAGCTATGGATAGATATGGATGTAGATAGATAGATAGATAGATAGATAGATAGATAGATAGATAGATAGATAGATAGATAGATATGGGTGGATAGATAGATATGGATGGATAGATAGATACTGATAGATATAGATAGATAGATAGATAGATAGATAGATAGATAGATAGATAGATACAGTAGATATATATGGATAGATAGATATATAGATACAGATAGATAGGGATAGAGAGATACTGATAGATATGGATAGATACCTGTAGATATAGTGATAGATATGGATAGATAGATATTTAGATATATAGCTATGGATAGATATGCATATAGATGTAGATAGATAGATAGATAGATAAATACTGATAGATATAGATAGATAGATAAATACTGATAGATATAGATAGATAGATAGATAGATAGATAGATAGATAGATAGATAGATAGATAGATAGATAGATAAATACTGATAGATATAGATAGATAGATAAGATATATGAGATATATGGATGGATAGATATAGATAAACATGGATAGATAGATAGATAGATAGCTATGGATAGATAGATAGTTATATACAGTAGATAGCTATAGATATAGATGTAGATGCATAGATAGATAGCTACTGATAGATATGAATAGATAGATATGGATCTATAGATGAATAGATATAGATAGATAGATAGATAGATAGATAGATAGATAGATAGATAGATACAGTAGATAGCCATAGATATAGATGTAGATGGATAGATAGATAGCTACTGATAGATATGAATAGATAGATAGATAGATAGATAGATAGATAGATAGATAGATAGATAGATAGATAGATAGATAGATTGTAGAGATGTGCATTTCGTTTTGTTCCGAATCAAAATTCGGACGAAATTTTCCCGATTTCTATTTCGGTTTCAGCACCAAAAATAGCTGTTGCTGTCCCTGGTACTGAATAGGTTTCAGCACCAAAGGCGGGGGATTAGGCATCTTTTTTTTTTTACCTTAATCTAATTTTAATTCATTCATTTCATATTCCGAAATAACTAAAAAAACTAAATACAAATTAAAAACGAAATACGAACGGGTTCAAAAACAAATTACCAATTAAAACAAAATTAATGAATCAACCCAAAATACGACTTACTGATCGTCTGAACTAACGAATCGATCCGAAATACGAATCACGGTAACATAACAAATACACCGAAACAAATTGAAAAAGGTAACAAACCGATCTGAAACAAAATGAACCAAATATTTTCATTGTGCGCATGTTTTTTTTTTTGCATTCAATAAGTTTATTGGGTATATAGTGCAAACAGTGCATAGAATGTCAAATATACGAATTCAAGGAGCATAGTATATGAGTATGAAGCAGTTTGTTCGACACATCTAGTCAACATATTCCAGATTGTATGTACATCATCTCTGCCATTATGGCGTACAGCATATTTTAGTGCTATGATATATATATCAATCTTTCTAGCGAGTTGGTGAAAAATCATGCTCATCCACATCGTGAGAAGAGGAAAAAAGGAAGAAGAAGGAGAAAAAAGTGAAGAAAAAAAAAAAGAAAAAAAAGGGGGGGGTGAATTAGCATAGAAAGAGGAGGGGAAAGATGGTTCGAAAAGAAGGGGAGGAAGAGGGGAATAGGTCACCTAGAAGCGTGAAAAGATAAGGTGAGTGAAAAGAGAGGTAAGAGCCGGAGAGAAAGAGGAGTGGGAGAGAAAGAGTGGTCAGGGATTGGTAATTGATGTTGGTGGCAATAAAATAATAAAGGATAAATTCCCAGTGTGAGCCCGCATTAACCGGTACATTATGTGTCCTCAAGATCTATCTGGTTCCCTCCAAGAGACCCACCATCCAGCCCCCCAGCCTGGTCCCACTCCCTCCTCAGTGTTTTATACGTCTCGTAAGAAGACGCTTGATTCCAATAAAACCATGTGGTTGTAAATCTTTGTCTCATGGCATCTGAGGAGATTAGTGTCTCTTCTGCCCTTTGGAGGTCATTCAATTTGTCTGACAGATCTGTCAGACTTGGAAGTCTGGGTGACCTCCAGAAACTGGGGACTAAGGCTCTTGCCCCCAACAGGATCCTTAAAAACAAGGATTGTTTTAGCCGCTTCACAGAGGTATCTATATGGAAAAGAAGGAACACCTCCGGTTGGAGTGGTAGTGTCGTGTCCGTCAGAATGAAAATCAATGATGCAATCATTTTCCGCTGGATGATCGAGCATTCCCACCAGATGTGCAAGTATGTTCCTACTTGGGAGCAGTTTCTCCAGCATCCCGGGTCCCCAAAGGATGAAATGCGTGCCAACAACAGCGGGGATCGGTACCAGAACGAGAGTATTTTGTAAGAGGTCTCTGTGAACACGAAGATACGAGATCCCTGATGGGTCAGTGTGAGCGTCATCTGCCACTGTTCCGTCGTGATTGGGAACTGCAGTTCTCTCTCCCAGCGGCCCATAAACCCTGGTTCATGCCCGTCTGCCTTCTGAATCATCTTATACAGTGCGGAGATGCTGTGGTCCAGTTGTAAGCCAAGGTCGCAGAACCTCTCAAAGGGCGTCAACTGTCTGAGTAGCCGTGCATTACCCGGCAGTTTACGTAGATATCCCTGTATTTGGTGATAGTTAAATACGTCTGTAAAAGGGACGGCGGTGGCATCTTCGGGTTCTGTCAATTTTAGAAATTGCCCATTGCGGAAAATATGATGCGCTTGTAGTCGTGTCCCCTCCGTAAATCTACGTCTCACAGAGGGACGAACTCCGCAGGAGAGGTTTGTGTTTTGATTCAACGGTAGCAAGGGTGACGAATAAGAGGACAGGGAGAAGCGGCTCCAAATTCGGTGCCAAAGCACCAGCGTGGCTCGAGTTGGTGTGTTCGCCAAAAGACCCGACAGGCTCTCATGGCGAAGCAGCCAGGGAAGGGTCCACAACGGTACGCCAGCCACTGCTTCTTCAAGGTCTAGGCCTCTATCCCCCAGTCCGAAGGACATCCAGTCCAGCAGTCCAGTCAGGTGGACTGCGTAGTAATACCACATCACGTTCGGCAGTGCCAGTCCACCTGCTAATTTAGGCAAGCTCAGTGTGCGATATTGAAGTCGTGCTCCCTTAGTGGGCCATATGTACCTAGTCAGAGTCGATCTTAACATGCAAAAAAATGTGTCAGGAATAAGTATGGGTAGCGCCTGGAAAAGATACAAGAGTCGGGGGAGGACGTTCATTTTTACAACATTAATCCTGCCAATCCAGGATATGTATTTCATCTTCCACTTGGCCAGGTCATCCCGTATGGTATTAAATAAAGGTGAAAAATTTGCATCAAATAGCTGTGAAGGGTCTGCTGTTAGCCAGATCCCCAGGTATCTCATTTTGTGGGTGCACCACCAAAACGGGTATGTCGTTCGAATCACGTGAGTCATCGTCTGAGAAAGCGATATATTGAGGAATTCAGATTTGTCAGCATTCACCTTAAAACCCGATAAGGTTCCGTATGTTTGTAATTCCGTTGTCAGGGCTGGTAGCGATCTAGACGGCTGCGTCACCAGGAACAAAAGATCATCCGCATAGGCCGATAATTTGTGCACGTCTCTCATCCCCTGAAGGCCCGCCACCTCTGCGTTAGATCTGATTGAATTCAACGATGGTTCCATGTATAGTGCAAATAGAAGTGGTGACAGCGGGCAGCCCCGCCACGTGCCATTGGTGATGTGAAATGGCTCAGATAGAGCCCCATTCACCTTGACCCTGGCCATAGGTGTGGTATACAGAGCTCGTACCCATTCCATGAATCCGTCCCCGATTCCCATGCGATTAAGTGTAGCGAATAGAAATGGCCATGCCACCCGGTCGAAGGCCTTGTCTGCATCCGCAGACAAGAGCATCATAGGTACATTTCAATCCTGTGCTAGGCGAATAGCCGACAGTACTCTGGAAGTGGCATCCCTGGCCTCCCGGTTCGGGATAAATCCCGTTTGATCTGGGTGGACTAATTTAGGTACGAAATGTTTCAAACGGTCGGCCAAAACCCACGACAGAATTTTTAAATCACAGTTAAGCAGCGAAATTGGTCCGTAGTTAGCACAGAGTGTATGGTCCCTATTTGGTTTAGGGAGGACCGTAATTGACGCGGCCGTAGTATCAGCATGGAACGGACTACCTTCCCGTAGTGATTTGAAGACCGAGGCCAAGTGAGGTAGCAATGAGGAGCAGAATGTTTTATAATATTCTATTGGCAGTCCGTCTGGCCCCGGACTACGTCCCGATTTCATGGGTTTCATAGCAGCCGCCAGTTCTTTGACTGTAATCGGGGCGCCTAGAAGATCCGCCTCCGAGTCAGAGAGACTTGTCAACACACACGTCGCTAAATATTCCGTGATTTCTGGTGTATCTCTCACAGGGTTCCGGTGACCCTGTAGATTATAAAGGTCGCTGAAGTAGTCTCGGAACGCCTGTTGGATACAAGTCAGGTGCGCCGTAGCTGACTTCCCGACCGGTTTGATTTTCGATATGTATGCTGCTTCCCTTTGGGATTTTAAGATGCGGGCCAGTAATTTGCCCGGCTGGTTCTCTCTTAATGCAAAAAAGCATCGTGTTTTAACTGCCAGTAGTTTCGTTTGTCGGTTAAGTGCGGTTGCCATGTCACATCGGAGACGTGAAAGGCGTTGGTAAAGTTCATCATCAGGGGAATCCGCATGTTCCCATTCCAGTTTGCGTATATCGCTCAAAAGCGTAGTAAAAGCAGATGATTGCCGTTTTTTCAGTGCTGTGACTTTACTAATCAGAAAGCCCCGCAATACCGCCTTGTGGGCCTCCCAAACCGTCGGGACTGCGACGTCAGTAGGTAAATTGTCAGCGAAGTAATCCAAGAGTAATTTCGTTGTTTCCTCTTTTAAGACCGGATCTGAGAGTAGGGACACATTCAAGCGCCACACGCGTTCTCTTGGTCGGTGAAGCGGGGAGAGTAATTGGAGTGTCACTGGTGCATGGTCTGACCATGTTCGGGTGCCAATCACAGCGTTCGAGGACAATTCCAGTGTGTGATGTTGTAGGAAAAAAATAGTCCAGTCGGGTGTATAAAGAGTGGACTGAGGAATAATAAGAATAGTCCCGTGCCCTTCCGTTATGGAGCCGCCATGCATCAACTAGCTGCAAGGTCGACAAGGATCGGTGCATATGTCGGAGAATCCCAGCGGGAATCGTAGTGGTCCCACGTGATGCATCCAATTTAGGATCCAAGGCGACGTTGAAATCACCAGCCAGGCAACCTGATTTGAATTCCATTAAACGTTGAATAATGCCATGCAAAGCCTTGTGTTGGGCTTTATTGGGGAGGTAGATAGACGCGAATGTGTAAGTGACGTCAGCTATGGTGCCTTTGATAAAGAGGAATCTACCTTCCGGATCTGTGAGTTGGGAAGTCAGGACAAAGGGTACAGTGTTAGAGAATAGGATGGCTACTCCCCTTGATTTCCCCGAGGCGTAATGACTGAAATATCCCAGAGGAAATCGGGCATTAGTCAGGCCGGGGGCGCCGACACCCCCTGAAGTGGGTCTCCTGGAGGAACACGACAGACGCTTGCAGCGACCACAGTTCCTGGAACAGTTTACTGCGCTTCTCAGGGCAATTCAATCCTCGTACATTATAAGTAAGTAGTTTCAGGGGCGTAGGAGTATACATGGCCATAATTAGGGAGTGTGGCAGGTAATGTGATCAACAAAGAAATGGATGGGGAATCCAGGAGAGAAGTCAGAAGAGGGATACAGAGGAGAGGAGGAGAGAAAGTAGAGTAACAAGGAAGAAAAAAAGGGAAGACAAGAGAGGGAGAAAGAGAGAGAAGGAGAAAAAAAAACAAAAAAAACAGAGAAGGTGTAACGCCAACCTGAGTGTGGCCAGTTTAATCCCCGCAAAATACGTGGATCAATGGGCCCCTCAGGGGATATTCGACGTCGGTCCTCTTGGGGGGGTGGTGGCAAATCAAAAGAAATGCCAGTGTATAAGAACAATAGAAAGTATATGAGCACGGTAAGAGCCGAAAACTGTCAATAAAAATATATACCACAACATAAATCGCTCAATGACAATCCGTCATAACATTAAATCGTGGACAGAAAACAGGAAACAAATTAGCAAAGGAGTAACGAAAAGGTCGAAGACGACTATAGGTAAATTCCAAACCAACAAGGTATAACTACTGTTTAGAAAGGTCATAGATTTCTCCAGGCTGGACCAACATAAACGCAGACCCCTCCCCATACGATGAATCCTTCCTTCCCGCCCCACTTTGTGCCCCCACTACAGATCCCAACAATGCAGCACAGATATATATATATACCCTCCCCCACCCGCCAGTGTCTGTGGTCCAAGCCCAAACACGCGACCAGCTTTCCGCCCAACTTTAAAATTCTATGGGATAGATGGTAAAAATAAATTGACTCGGAGGCCTTTGCGCCCGTCCGTTATCCGATGATCCGGCCATAGAGCAGGTTCAACCGAGCCAGTGGGATTGTTATTAAGATCCGAAACCTATAATATGGCCTCCGCTGGCTCCCATTACAGAAGGGGCGGCGTTAGTGTGGGCCGGCAAAGAGTAGTGGGCTCCACAGTACCGCAAGTTCAACGTTGTCCAGAAACGTTCAGAGCAATGTGTCATACCGGGACTGGGGGTAAAAACGTCAGTAACAGGACAGGCAGGCATCGTAATCAGACACCGGGGCTTGAAATGACAATTTAACAGTGCGAAGCAAGCATTGCCGGGTGTGTTCCTCTGCATATTCTGTGCTGCCATAAGTAAGGGGGGGGGATCGCATCTTCTCAGGCAGTTTGGGAAAAACTGTAGGGAAATATATGTACCTCAGAGATTTGCCGAGGGGAGGAAGGTAGAAAGGACGTGCGTGCACAAGGAGGGAAATCAGGTGCCATCTTCAGCCTGGGCAGGAGAGACTCCCTGCCGACCACGATCCCCTCGTCTGCGTGATCTTGGACGCTGTGGGCGAGGTTGGCCATATTGGAGTCGTTCACGGCCTCGATAATCTGGGCGGCGGGTGGGATGCTCCCAGTCAGATATTTCAACCGAGGGCCAGGTCCCTGAGGAAGCCCTGCACATCAGCCGGGGTGCAAATAACAAAAAGGTCTTGTCCACGCCGTACCATCAGGGCAAAGGGATGTCCCCATCTGTAGGGTATGCCCGCCTCTCTCAACAACGCCAGCAAGGGTCGAAGGGCCCTTCGCGCCCCCAGCGTAAATGTAGATAAGTCATTGTAAACCTCAATGTCCTCACCGTCATAAACCAAGGGGGTGATATTACGTGCTGCTGCTGCCGCGATGCTTTCCTTTAGTGTAAAGTCGGTGATGTGGCACACTATATCCCTCGGTGGATCGGTGGGGGCCGGCAGCCTCGGGCGGAAGACCCTATGCGCACGATCTATATGTTCGGGCATGAGCCGGGTATGGCCCAGGAGTTCGCCGAAAAAGGCCACTAGGTAAGCTCGGAGGTCCGCGATGGATTCCCTTACCCCGCGTATGCAAAGGTTGTGTTGGCGTGATCTGTTCTCCAGGTCATCGATGTGGTGCCTCATGTCTGACATGATTGCGGCCTCCTGTGGTCCTGCCGCCTCCTCCAGGCGGCGTTCCACGTGCTCCAGCCTGCCATCCATCTTCGTCATATCCGAGCGTAGACCATCTTCCTCCGCCTTGAATGTGTCCTTCACCGACAAGATCAGTTGATCGATGTCGGCTCTGGTAGGCAAGGAGGCAATCAGGGATTCCAGGTGTCCGATTCCGCCATGATCCGGAGGTCCCGTTTGTGAGCGAGGTGGGGAGGCCGCCATGCTGGAGTCCGCACGAGGCAGGGGTGTTGGGTCCGAGACTCCTAAGAAAGCATCTAAAGTTCCAAGTTGGGTCTCTCCGAGACGCTTACGGGGTGTAGCAGGTCTTCCTTTGGTTTTTGGTTTGACCATGTCCAAATTTACGATGTTTAGCGCTGATGATTGACGGAGGTGTCAGGAGCTAGAAGTTCAAGCTGCCATCTTGCCCAAGCACCAGGACACTCCCCTCCATTGTGCGCATGTTTAATAGATTGATAGATAGATATATAGATAGATAAATACATACCTATATACATAGATTGAAAGTTGGGTCTTGGCCACCTATTCATCCCGGCCCTTTCCTTCACATCCTCGCTACTGGGTCTCAACTGGGTACATGGGGCAGCAGTCGGTCCACATCACATGGAGCTGCCGCTGGCTGTTCTTGGCATGGACAGATTTGTTTTGGCCAGGCAGTGTCTTGATAAAGGCTCAAAAGAGCCGAAATACAAAACATTGATGCGTTTACAATAAAGATTGGAATTTTATGTGAAAAGCCATGAGTGCCCTCAGTTCGTTGAACCTGTATCTACTGTGCAGGTTGCACCGGGGCCAAATCACTTAATGGTGATTTGAGGAGCAGAGTCCCTACTTTTGGATATACATATATATATATATATATATTACAAAATGTATACAATGCATATTCATATATTCATTTATATGCACATTCATTTATGCTGCTACAGAATATTCATCCTGCGCAGCGATTGTGCTCTCTCCTGAGGACTATCATCCCCTGTCATCGGCATCATTTATTGTAATTAAACGCTCTGGTAATGCCGCCGGCTCTTAGTTTCCGTGGGAATGAACAAACAAACCTTCCGATACAGTCCTTAGGGTCTCCAGCAATATAGAAATTCCTATATTGTCCAAACAACAAGTTATAAAAAACAGAAAATAGGAGGTTGAGTAATTATAGTTTATAGAAAAAATTGTTAACTGTTGAAATGCGAGGGGGGAACACACTGTGTGCGCGGGGGAACACACACACTGTGCAGGGGATACACAAACACACTGAGGGGGGACACATACACTGTGCACGGGGGCCGCATACGGCCGTACGGTGCCCAACTTACACCTCCACTGGTTGGGCCCAGGATCTGTCTGTGCCTCTTTCTTTCCTCTGCCTCTTTCTTTCCTCTGCCCTTTGTGCCTCTTTCTTTCTTCTGTGCCCCTTTCTTTCGTCTTTTCTTTTACCTGCCTCGTCTTTCTTTCATCTGTGCCTCGTTCTTTAGCTTTTTCTTTCAACTGCCTCTTTTTTTCTTTCACCTGTCTCTGGTGGAGCCTGCACATCATCTGGTGATGCCTGCGCGTCACCATAAGACACCCTCCTTCCGCGCTGCTACCGGAAGAATGACGACTTTGTGAGCTACCACTGCTGGCTAGACGAACCACACAATGAGGAATGGATACAAAAATGGAGCACGGATTGGGGCCGGCTACGCCCTAGGCGGTTGCCTAGCTTGCCTAGTGGGAGCACCGACCCTGATCTGGTGTTACCCTAAATGAATGTCAGGAGACTTAATACCAAGATTTATGACTGGGAGGAATACCACCCTGCAAAGCAATATGGAGACTGAATCAGGGCCTCGTGTGATCAGGATGTAAAGAAAAAAAAGGAAATGTGTGTGGATCCCAGGCAGAAGAGGGATGGCAGATGTGAGTCTGGGGGGAATTAGTAGCAAACAGCCCTTTTACAAACCCACAAAAATAAATATAATAAAAAATTAAAATATTTTAAAGCACATCTCACACTTTTTGTATGCACTTTTCTCATACAATTTTTATAAATATATATATTTAAATATATATCAGATATGAATTATATATCCTTACTACAGATTATATTAGCATATCATTGCGTCTTTTTCCCCCACAAAGTTAAATATACTGCGGTGAAAAAAAATCCTTAGTAATGTTTAATTGGTAACATATATCCCTATATCCCCCTCCCCCCAATTAGGGAGTAAATTATCCCCATGACAGCCTTGCACACCTCATATTGTACTTAATTGGGAATGGGCAATAGACTAGTAGCTCTGTGGCTATATGGTAGTGGCCCTCGGGCAATTTCCTCCCTGCCCCTTCCCAGTCAGCCCTCCCTTCATCCCAGGTGACAATGTTGATCTCTTAATCCCTTCACTGCCGAGATTGAGATAACTCGGGACTACATAGGAACAATCAGGTCCTGATATCGAGTTATCTCGATCTGCAGTTATGAAGGACAAAAGCAAATGAGATTAGTTTTCTGCACTTGCTTTTGGACTGCAGAAGGTGCCCCAAAGTTTTAGCCCTGTGGCCATAACGCCCGAGGTGCAATACCTGTTTAGAATCTACTGAAGAATGCCCCTGGAAAGAACCAACAAGAGCACCTCCTTACAATGTCCATGAGGTAGCACTGGAAACTGTGGCCATACATCTGTTCTTCAAGAGAGTTTGTGCTTCTTCTCTTCTAATTTTCTTTCAAAGATCAAAAACGCTAATTAATTTTAAGCTCATTATGTAAAATGTTGCACGGTGAACGTTTAAAGTAAGAATATATTGTGTAACTAATTCTATTTTTATTCCAAGTCTCATGACAGATGGATTTTTAAAGCAGTCACCCACTTACTTTTAACTCAGTTAAAATACAGGGTGATTCAAATAGAGACGAACCCAAAGTTTTTGTTACTGATCTGAAACGAAAGAAAGGAAATTAATCAGAGTTTCAGGAAATGTACCTCCTCTTTTGTTGAGCACATTCCTTTACAGCATGTGCAAGAGGCAGCTGCTAGGTGACAGTACAGCCATGACAACAGCAAAGCCACGAGAATAGCACTGACATGGAACATAATGGCTTACATTTTGGTAAAGCACAAGGGAATCCACAAGGTAGAGGAAGGGAGTATATTTAAAAGGAAACAAAGTAGCAAAACAAGAGGACATAGTCTTAGATTAGAGGGGCAAAGGTTTAAAAGTAACATCAGGAAGCATTATTTTACTGAGAGGGTGGTGGATACATGGAACAGTCTTCCAGTTGAAGTGGTAGAGGCCAAAACAGTAATTGAATTTAAGCAAGCATGGGATAGGCATAAGGCTATCCTAAACAAAAGATAAATCCAGGTAAAGTATCCATGTAATTGGGCAGACTAGATGGGCCGAAAGGTTCTTATCTGCCGACATCTTTCTATGTTTCTATGTTTCTATGTTTCTACTTCCAGCAAGGCGGCGCGACATGCCACATATCACGTGAGTCAATGGCGACAGTCCAGAATTTTTGGGGGGCCATGACATTTCCAAGAATCTATGGCCACTTTGGTCTCTCAGTCTTCCTGACCTAAGTATACCGTAACAAGCCCCCATGATTGACGACTTAGCGCATAACATTAGGAAAAAGATCAAAAACACTGATGATCCAATATTGAGACATGTTGGCAACAACATGTGGCACCTCGTTGACCCGTATCTAATAGAAAACAGCAGTCACTTTCAGTACTTGCTTTGATGGGATGTGCTCAACATAAGGAGAGGTATGTTTCCTGAATCTCTCATTCATATCCATTCATTCGTTTAAGATCTATAATAAAAAATCGTGGTTTTAGTCTGTATTGAACACAAATGATTTGTGACTTAAATCATCTTATTTAGATATTATAATATTTGATTGATTAGTAATAACAAAGAGGGAGCACTAGGGGCAGTGTGTAGGCTTTTTGCCATGAATGTCTTGTGTGGCTAGCTGTGACATCATTAAGCCAGCCTACTCTAGAGAGGTTACCTCTTACTGTAACTCCCACTGGAAATGAAAAGCATATATTGGAAAAAGTTGGGTCTCTTCCTCTTGGTATCTTGAGCTAGGAGGGCCGACCATGATAATTCTGCTCAGCCCTCAGCCAAGAGCTGGAGGCCTTGTAAGTTTGTTTAATTTTGTATTCATTCATTTTTGCATGGTTTAGCAGTTTTGTTTACTGTCCTTCTGTTATTGTTTTGTTTACTGGAATGTGTTTTTGTTTACTGTGCTTTTGTTATAGTTTTGTTTCCTATAATGTGTATCTGTTTACTGTTACTTTTGTTATTGTTTTGTTTACTATGGTTTTGTTATTGTTTTGTTTCCTGTAATGTGTTTACTGTTCTTTAGTTATTGTCTTGTTTCCTATAATGTGCATTTGTTTACTTTTCTTTAGTTATTGTCTTGTTTCCTATAATGTGTATTTGTTTACTGTTCTTTAGTTATTGTTTTGTTTCCTGTAATGTGTATTTGTTTACTGTGTGTGACGGGACGGTCGCCACTACGCTGTAGCGCAGTACAACAGTTCAAGTGTTTATTTATTTGTGTGTTATTAAAAGTTCGTTAGCCCTTATTTTTATAAGTACCTCAATATGATTTTCCCTGTTGTTCCCCTGTTCCCCGCTCAGAGCCACGGAACGTTCACCAGACGAGCTGGCACCGAGCCTCAAGATAAGGGCTGCACCCACCAGGGGGGCCCAAGGTGAACAAAGGGAAATTGGGCCATGGCTAGGCAGTGGCAGAAATCACCCCGGGAGGGCTGAGGGTGGACCAGGGGAGAACAATGTCTTTTTTCCCCATAAATAAGCTGTGTTCTCCATGAAAAATAAATCACTCGTTTGAACCTTTACTCCTGCCTCGGCTAGTAATTGGGGATAACAGGGCTTTGGGAACTGGGACGCTTCAAGGACCTCTCTACAGCGCTGTAACCTCGGGGTATCCTACGAGCACCAGCGGCACCTTGCTATCCCACTACCGACCTCCAGGTGTACTCGACGCTGACGGCGGATCTACTCACCCCGAGTACCGGGATCCGTCACACTGTGCTTTTGTTATAGTTTTGTTTCCTATAATGTGTATCTGTTTACTATGCTTTTGTTATTGTTTTGTTTCCTGTAATGTGTATTTGTTTACTGTGCTTTTGTTATTGTTTTGTTTCCTGTAATGTGTATTTGTTTACTGTGCTTTTGTTATTGTTTTGTTTCCTGTAATGTGTATCTGTTTACTGTGCTTTTGTTATTGTTTTGTTTCCTGTAATGTGTATCTGTTTACTGTGCTTTTGTTATTGCTTTGTGTACTGTGCTTTTGTTATTGTTTTGTTTCCTGTAATGTGTATTTGTTTACTGTGCTTTTGTTATTGTTTTGTTTCCTGTAATGTGTATGTGTTTACTGTGCTTTTGTTATTGTTTTGTTTCCTGTGCTTTTGTTATTGTTTTTTTGTTTCCTGTAATGTGTATCTGTTTCCTGTGCTTTTGTTATTGTTTTGTTTCCTGTAATGTGTATCTGTTTCCTGTGCTTTTGTTATTGTTTTGTTTCCTGTAATGTGTATCTGTTTCCTGTGCTTTTGTTATTGTTTTGTTTCCTGTAATGTGTATCTGTTTCCTGTGCTTTTGTTATTGTTTTGTTTCCTGTAATGTGTATCTGTTTCCTGTGCTTTTGTTATTGTTTTGTTTCCTGTAATGGGTACTATTTTGTTAGTTATTGTAAAATATTTGTTATAAACTGTTAATATAAATTGTCAAGTAAATTGGCAACTCATATTACAATGTTTTTGTGTGTTTTTCTTCCGCATATTCGACCATAATACCTAAAAGAAACAAAAAATATTAATGTTGTAACATAGGACTTCATTAATTAATGTTAGAATTAATATTCAAATGAAACAGAGTCTATATGAATCATCCTGTACCTATTATTTACTCTTATCTGATTTAACTAATCACAAACCTTTAATTTTGCATTTCGATTCAAGCAACAGGTCTCGGAACACAGAGCTGGAGGGTAGATACTTTGCACAAGCAATTCCCAAACCAGTTACCTAACTCCACTTCTGATGACTACAACATTAATAGGGTTATTCAAAGAGATCCAAATTGTGGCTGAAAGGTAACCGAACAGTGAAATTCAGTGTTTGTTACCTTTCTTGGCCATTCGGCTATTCAGAGAGCAGGCAGTTCGCCAAATGTTGGCGAATTGCATGCACATACGGTGGCTGTTCGGTGCCTGTTCGAGGGCAGTGAAATCCCCATAGAGAAGCAATGCTTCGTCTATTCAGAGAACACAAACCAGCAGTGAAAAGTTGCCAAAATTGCCCTGCCATTCGGTGGTTTAATTCGGCAGGTTTATTCAGGCGAATCCCATAGGCTTCAATATTAAAAATATTCCCGTTTTAATCCAATATATAATAAACCGTTGATTATAATATTCTGCAGCAAAAAGTCTCTTTATTTATAGATTTTTTTGGATCTTTTAAGCATTTTTTGGAATTTTTTGTGAAACTTTTTCTTCCTTTTTATTTAAATCGTTTTTTCTTTTTTCTGTAACAGCCCTTTTTATTATCATTCATTGGATCTTATATGTAAATTTCAGACATTTTCACTCAGTAGTTTCCTTGCAAACAGCTTTCACTTTTCAAACATTCAAGCAAACTGTTTTTTGTTTTTTTTCACTCTATTCGTCTGCGGTGTCGGGTTTTTCCGGCGGCTGCTCTGCGCTGTGATCACCGGCTGCTCAGGTTTCTCCGGCCTGTTCGGCGGGGTTAATCCAGATGTTTTTGCGGGTTTCGGTGAGTGTTCGCAGGGTTTTGCGGTGAGTGTTCGGTGGGTTTGCGGCAGCTTTTCCCTGCACTACGACGGCCTTGTGGTGCTTGCTGAATACACCGCAGGGTCGCCGAAATGGGATCACCAAATCGTACCGAATTAAAGAGAATGAAAAGTCACCGAACGTGCGCTGACTTTTCGATTCTCTTTGAATAACACTGCATGTGTTGCCCTCATCGGTGAATGACGTTGCTAGATAACCAGATGTCAATTGAAATTCTGGTTTAGTCCTATTATGATAGTTTGAGATACAGAAGAACCTCCAAAACTGATTTACTGATTGATCTGGATTATGACAAAAAAAAATTATTAATATATTCCAAGTAAATACAATAAAATAAAAAAAATCATAAAATAATAATTATTAAAAAAATTAATTACGTATATAAATAATAATGTTACGTACATTATAATAATTATTATCAAAAATAAATTACATTTATAAACTTGGAACTGACACTTTTTTTCTAAAGCGAGCGTAACATCACAAAATAGCATAATAATTTATTTTTTAAAATTTATTTATATGTTGGAATTGTAAGAATTTGAATATATTTATGTATCTAAAGGACTACATGGATTAGTTTGCTTTCAGGCACTTTGGAGTTTAAACACTGCTTCAGTAAATTTATAGTGATTATTCCAATTAAAGGAGCCAGTTAAAGCATACGCCGAGCGCTCACGAAATGCTTTCGTCTGTCTGCAGAGCCACTTGTTGCTAATGTTTTGGCCATTTGCATCAATTAGGAGTTAGATATTTCAGCCAGATCGTTCTCTGTCAGCTATTGAACCTTGCTGTTCCTGCTATAATTTTTATTTTTACAGCAATTTTCTTTGTATCCCGAGTGATTTATGTAATTTTTCATTAACATTAGTGTTTCACTTTCGTTCTGGATTATTCTATTTACATGGAACCTATGTCAAATTACTCTAAACAAATAATTATTTTTTAAATGTTAGCTTCTTCACTGCCAAGAGCTTTTTGGTGGGGGTGAAAAAAAACATTATCATAACATTTAATTGAAACATGGGATATGTAGTTATTTAAATATTGGGCAAAATGGCTATTTTGCAGAGATTGCTGTGCAGAGGTAGATAGATTAAAATAAAATAAATTTGTTCATTTTTCATGTATTGGTTTATCCGTTACAGAAATATTGCTGGGATGAAAGGTTCTAAACTCAAGATGGCGTCCGTTATCCCACGCAAGGTGTTGACACTGGGTCTTCATTATCAGCATACAGGCAGAAATGGCTTTTGTGTCAAATCCAATAAATGTGCTAAAATAGGTAATAGAAATGGTCAGATCTCCTGCTTATGGGGATTTGTAGTGATCATAATGAAATTATTAGCAATGCAGTTTCCAAAAAAATACCAATATCTGTATGTGCTGCATAATACCTGTGTATGGCAATTACAGTATCACCTTGTATCTGTATATGCTGCATAATGCCTGTATATGGCAATTACAGTAACACCTTGTATCTGTATGTGCTGCATAATGCCTGTGTAAGGCAATTACAGTAACACCTTGTATCTGTATGTGCTGCATAATGCCTGTGTATGGCAATTACAGTAACACCTTGTATCTGTATGTGCTGCATAATGCCTGTGTAAGGCAATTACAGCAACACCTTGTATCTGTATGTGCTGCATAATGCCTGTGTATGGCAATTACAGTAACACCTTGTATCTGTATGTGCTGCATAATGCCTGTATATGGCAATTACAGCAACACCTTGTATTTGTATGTGCTGCATAATGCCTGTATATGGAAATTACAGCAACACCTTGTATCTGTATGTGCTGCATAATGCCTGTATATGGCAATTACAGCATCACCTTGTATTTGTACTGTACAGGGATTTTCACTCATTATAACACCCTGACTCTTATCCCTGTACAGCAGTGAGTAACCCCAGAGCTGTCCCTGTGTTCTGCCCTCTCCCTCTTTCTCTTGTAGGCAGGAAATAAATTTAGTCTGATAAGAATTTATTCATTATAACACAGGAAGACCCCTTTGGGGAGGTCCGTTGATCTAGCCATCAACCGGTAGAGCAGCAGTGCAAGGTCTTCAGGCTTTGCACAATGATAACAATCAAGTGTCAGTCTAGGCTTGAGTACTAAGAAAAAAGCGAATTAGTTGATAAGTAGCCAATATAGCTGAGGTGTGATCAAAGTGGACATCTTTCACCTCTTTTCTTATTGTTTGACATAGGGGGCCTGTGTACACATTTGGCCAATCAGAGAATCCCCTCTGTGATCAAAATCTACTAAAAAGCCATGTATGAAGCCCCTTCATTGGCTGAATTAAATTCTCTAACAAGGAATACTATTGAATAGCAATCCATGTTAAATAACCAAGGTCCAATCAGCTTTTTGCTGATGAAAGCTCAGGCCTGGAATCATGGCGTTGATGTAAATATAACTTTTTTGGACATCTTCTATATTTTTTAATCAATACAGACGATTTTTCCATTGAAAAATATAGCCGTGAGAGCTGGTATTTGGTCCGAATTTTTATCGGCCAAAATTTAATGCCAGTGAGCCCAACTTTGAATCTCCCAAACCGAAAAATAGCCTCAAGCAGCCAAAAAAGATGTCGATTTTGGTTACCAGGCCTAATTAAAGAGAGGCCTTAATTAGGTAGCCTGTTTAGAGCGCTCTGTGATGGGGGTCTTCCTCTGACCATACCAACATAGAATGGATTACACCAGACACTAGCAGGGTTATTCATAGAAAGGTGAAAACCAGGAGAACTGGCAGACGAAGAGAACAATTTAGACCAAATAGCCGATTTCGAAAGTGAGATAAATGGGAGAAATTTTCTGATTTGGCTATTTTGACCTAAACTTTTCACTTCTCCAGTCATTCTCCTGAGGTTCACTTTTCTTTGAATAGACCTGTAGGTCTAATCCCTTTATTCAGACGTATGTGGCTATAGTTTTAACTATATTCCTAGATTCAGAGGCACTTGTACGTCCTCTATTCAGTGCTTGATATCTGTTAAACTATTGGATCCAGTTGACACCTCCATTGGGCTGCCTACGAGTTGAGGGAAACCTGAAACGTTCACCATCACCGTTTCGGTAATGATTTTACATGTTTTCTTGAAAACACAACGTGTTGGACCGTAGCCTCGTTCCTTTTGTACAGATCCGTGCGAGTATGAATGTGAAACAACATCTCTTTCTGTAACCATCCCGTAAAGAGATAGGATCTTCGCCCGGAACACAATCTTTCCTTCCATTCCAGGAGCGAGTGCTAGCTGCTGGGAAGATGCTTGAGTTGTAAAGCAGATGAACAACAAAAGGCCTTTTCCATTTTTAATCCATTGCGATACCGTGGATTCTTTCACCAGGGGAGAATGCGGAATGAAAGCAGAAATGTTGAGAAATGATATTGCTTTTCTGTCAAAGAGCAATAGATTAAGAAGCTTGTTAAAAATTCCTCTAAAAGAGGCGAGGTAGATGGGGCATGTCCAAATGAATATTTATAAATCCAGCAGCTTTTCTCTGTCACTCATTAAAATTAAGGATATAAAGGAAAGTGGCAGGATGAGACACATCGGAGACGACTCGTCCAACGTAGCCAGCTCCGAGGACAAGGAGAGATTCCTAATCAATGATTTTGAGGAGATAAGAACAAAAAAATGGACTGCAGGTTCACTTTTCATGCTCGGATGGGTAGAATGAGTGTGCAGAATGCCAACCAGGTCCTATCCAGTGTAGATATCAATGATTGAGGTAGTCACATTACCATCTGCGATGGATATCACCAGACAAAACACGAGAAGGTCAGTTAAGCATTAGCAAAGGTCAAGAAGCAATTCCGAAATTTTCCACCCATCACTGCATATTGATTTGTCGTGTTTTGACCATTTATTAGGAAAATAATAATGATAATAATAATGAAATAGTAATGGGTTGTTTTGAGATGTGAGGACATGTTTTACAAGCTTAGTAACCCTTACCTCAATGCTTGGGACTGGAAGTTTTTTTGATCATCGATTTTTGCGAATTTTGGAATATCTTGGGGATGGACCCAAATCTAAACGCGGAATTCATTTATGATTCCTACACACCATATACGCACAGTCTGAAGGGCATTTTATGAAGTATTTTAATAATTTTGTTCCCCATCACGAGTCCACAGGTGGAATTTTCCACTTTTGCTCTCATGTCGGAGCTCAAAACTTTTTGGATTTTGGTAGATTTGGAAAAGAGATGGTCAACCAATACTACTTTATTCACAATAATCTATGCCTTCCTTGGCTAAATGTCCCTTCAGGGAAAAAAAGCATAAATAGAACGAGGCATATTTAAAGCTATGATGCTTGGAGTGATATCTGAATAGATGGCGGCCATGATGCACCCAGTAATTGTGGACCTTTTGTAACTGACTCACAACAGAGATCTATCTACCCATCTATCTATTCATCTATTTATCTGTCTTTCTGACTATCTATCTATCTATCCATCCACCCTTTCATCCATCTATCTATCTATTCACCTATTTATCTGTCTTTCTGTCTGCTATCTATCTACCTATCTATCTACCTATCTACCTATCTACCTATCTATCTATCTATCTATCTATCTATCTATCTATCTATCTATCCATCTACCTATCTATCTACCTACCTACCTATATATCTATCTATCTATCTATCCATCTATATCTATCTATCTGATCAACTATCTACAGTTGCAAGAAAAAGTATGTGAACCCTTTGGGATTACGTGGAGTTTTGCATGAATTGGTCATAAAATGTGCTCTGATCTTCATCTAAGTCACAACAAATAGAAAAACACAGTCTGCTTAAAATAATACAACACAAACATTATATGTTTTCATGTGTTTATTAAACATAACATGTAAACATTCACAGTGCAGGGTGGGAAAAGTATGTGAACCCCTAGCCTAATGACTTCTCCAAGAGCTAATTGGAGCCAGGAGTGAGCCAACCTTGAGTCCAATCAGTGTGATATTATTGGATGTGTTGCTGAAAGCTGTCCTGCCCTTTAAAACACACACCAGTTTTGGGTTTACCGGTTTTAAGAAGCACTGCCTGACATGAACCATGCCTCGCAGAAAAGAGCTCTCAGAAGACCTACGATCAAGAATTGTTGATTTGCATGAAGCTGGAAAGGGTTACAAAAGTATCTCCAAAAGCCTTGATGTTCATGTGTCCACGGTAAGACAGACTGTCTACAAATGGAGAAAGTTCAGCACTGTTGCTACTCTCCCTAGACGTGGTCGTCCTGTAAAGATGACTGCAAGAGCACAGCGCAGAATGCTTAATGAGGTAAAGAAGAATCCTAGAGTGTCAGCTAAAGACTTACCGAAATCTCTGGCACATGCTAACATTTTTGTTAACACATCTACAATAAGGAAAACATTAAACAAGAATGGAGTACATGGGAGGACACCACGGAGGAAGCCATTGCTTTCCAAAAAGAATATTGCTGCACGTTTGAAGTTTGCAAAAGAGCATCTGGATGTTCCACAGCACTACTGGCAAAATATTCTGTGGATAGATGAAACCAAAATTTAGTTGTTTGGAAAAACCACACAACACTATCAGGATTATTCAAAGAGATCCGAATTGCTTGAGAAAGGTAACCGAACGCTGAAAATCAGCATTCGTTACCCTTCCTGGCCATTCGGCTATCCAGAGAGCAGGCAATTCGCCAAATCCTAGCGAATTGCCTGAACATACGGTGCCTGTTCGGTGTCTGTTCAGTGCCTGTTCGAGGGCAGTGAAATCCCCATGAAAATGCACTGCTTCGGCTATTCAGAGAACACAAACCAGCAGCGAAAGGTTCCCCTAATGCCCTGCCATTCGGTGGTTTAATTCGGCAGGTTTATTCAGGAGAATCCCATAGGCTTCAATGTTAAAAATATTCCCGTTTTAATTCAATATCTAGTAAACCATTCATTATAAAATTCTGCAGTAAAGAGTCTCTTTATTTATAGATTTTTTTAGGATATTTTAAGCATTTTTCTTAATTTGTTTTATTTTTTTTAAAAGTCCGATTTTTTTTAAGTTTACTTATTTTTTCTGTAACAGCCGTTTTTAATATCATTCCCTGGACCTCATATGTAAATTTCAGACATTTTTGCTCAGCAGTTTCTTTCTAAACAGCGTTTCATTTTCACAGATTCACACAAACTATTTTGCTAATTTATTCACCTCCCTCGTCTGCGGTCTCGGCTGCTTCGGCTGTGTTCGGCTCCTGCTCAGGCTTGGTTTTCGGCAGGTTAATCCAGATGTTTTTGGGGGTTTTCTGTGTGCATCCGGTGGGTTTTGCGGTTAGTTTTCGTCGGGTTTGCAGCAGCCTTTCCCTGCAATTCGGGGACCCTGTGGTGCTTGCTGAATACACCGCAGGGTCACCGAAATGGGATCGGCAAAAGGAACCGAATCGAAGAGAACGAAAAGACACCGAACGTGCGGTGACTTTTCGAATCTCTTTGCATAACCCTGTATGTGTGGAGAAAAAAAGGCACAGCACACCAACATCAAAACCTCATCCCCACTGTAAAACATGGCGGAGGGAGCATCATGGTTTGGGGCTGCTTTGCTGCCTCAGTGCCTGGACGGATTGTTGTCATTGATGGAAAAATGAATTCCAGAGTTTATCAAGACATTTTGCAGGAAAACGTAAGACCATCTGTCCGCCAACTGAAGCTCCGCAGAGGATGGGTGATGCAACAGGACAATGACCCAAAGCATACAAGTAATTCAACAAAAGAATGGCTTCAACAAAACAAAATACGCCTTCTGGAGTGGCCCAGTCAGAGTCCTGACCTCAACCCGATTGAAATGCTGTGGCATGACCTTAAGAGAGCGATTCACACCAGACATCCCAAGAATATTGCTACACTGAAACAGTTTTGTGAAGAGGAGTGGTCCAAAATTACTCCAGATCGTTGTGCAAGTCTGATCTGCAACTACAGGAAACGTTTTTTTTTTTTAAAGAAAGGATTTACCAGGAAGGATACATTGAGATTTCTCTTGTTTTCAAGTATGTCCTGGGTGGCGAGTATGTACCGTTAGGTGTCTTGCCAAGGACACTTACTGGAGAGGTGCTCGCTGGGATCGAGCCCATGACTCCACAGGCTCTCTCCATGCAGAGCAGTTACATTACCTCTACTCCACCCAGCCGGTTGAGGTTATTGCTGCCAAAGGAGGGTCAACCAGTTATTAAGTCCAAAGGTTCACATACTTTTTCCACTCTGCACTGTGAATGTTTACATGTTCTGTTCAATAAACACATGAAAACATATAATGTTTGTGTTGTATTATTTTAAGCAGACTGTGTTTTTCAAATTGTTGTGACTTAGATGAAGATCAGAGCACATTTTATGACCAATTCCTGCAAAACTCCACATAATCCTAAGGCTAGGGTCAGACGAAAGCATTTTTCCCCGCGAACGTGAAAAAGTGCGTCTGAACGCATTGACATATTTTTTCATGGAATGCGCAAAAACGGTTAGACATTTTCGGGCGTGATTTTGTACGGATCGTCAATAAAACTCTTTTGGCGTCTGGACGTTATGTAGGCTGGACATTAGCAGTGTCTGACATCTCCTAATCACGCAAACACGCCGGTATGCCGCAGCTACGCACTCTGTACGTCAGTACTAGCGGTTCAGCGTTCTCAGAAAAATGCGTTCAAATTCCACTTGCGTTGCACGGCCAGACTTTTGTGCGGCCGTACATCGTATATTGGCCGTCATTGCCCGTCATCTGCTGCTAGTGAAGCCGTAATTATGTGCGCCAGAACGCACGTTAAAAGTGTGCTGGTCTGACCCCAGCCTAAAGGGTTCACATACTTGTTCTTGCAACTGTATCTGTCTAAATATCTGTCTGTACATCTATATCATTCCATTTATCTCTGTATCCATTTATCCATCTATATCTATGTCAACGACATTTCGGTGCTCTCTCGTTCCCCGTACTTCCCTGCACTTCGGGGAATCAAAGTTCCTCACCCTGTGGTGAATTCAGTATTCACTGCAGGGTCCCCGGAGTGCAGAAAAAAAAACAACACAAGCCCGCCTCAATCCTGCTGAACATCTGCCGAAAACCAACCGAAAACCCACCGGAACCGCCGGAAAAACCACGCCGAACACACCGGAAAATGTCGAGGAGCCGCCGATCACAGCGCAGACCAGTCGCCGGAAAAAGCCAACAAGCTGACGAAAGGGGTAAAAAAAATATATAAAAAAAAAACAGTACGTTTGAAAGTTTCAAAATTGCTGAAACACTGTTTGCAAAAAAACTACTGAACGAAAATGTCTGGAATTTACACTTAAGATCCAATGAATGATAATAAAAAGGTCTGTTACAGAAAAAAGTAAACTGCTTTTTAAAAAACAGTGGCATTTTCTTTGCCGAAAAATGCCTAAAATATCCTAAAAAAATCAATAAATAAAGAGTCTTTTTTGCTGCAGATTAAAATAGTAAACGGTTTAATAGATATTGAATTAAAACGGGAATATTTTTAACATTGAAGCCTATGGGAGTCGCCTGAATAAACCTGCCGAATGAAAACACCATACAGCAGGGCATTTCGGCAAATTTTCACTGCTGTTTGGTGTCTCTGAATAGACAAAGCATTGCTTTTCTATGGGGGATTTCACTGCCGTCAAACAGGCACCGTACTTGCTGGCAGTTCGGCAAAATTTGGCAAACTGCCTGCTCTCTGAATAGCCGAATGGACACGAAATGTCACCGTATGGGGAAATTCCCTGTTCGGTGACATTTCGGGGCCAGATCAGCTCTGTCTGAATAACCCCTTAACTCTTCATTTATCTCACCGTCTATCTCTCCTCCTAACTATAATTGATAGAGTGGCCATCGTGATGATGTCTGAAAATTAGGGATGTGCGCTTCGGTTTCGGAATTTCGGATTTTTCACGAAATTTCCCGATTTGTGTTTTCGGATGCGGCCGATTTTCCGAAAATTTTTAGATCTGAAAATGGCAGATCCGAAAAGTTTTCCGAGCCGAAATGAAATATTTTCGGAATTTTCGAATGGACTGGAAATGTGTCAATTCGAAATTTATTTTTGCTCTATTCATGATTTCGGTTCCATTCGTGATTTCGGTTCCATTTCGGTAATTCTGGAAATCGTATATTTAACTATTATCGGTTATATCGCTGATTCTGTAAATTTTGTATTTGTAAATGCGTATTTTTGATCAACTATTTTTCCGTTTTAAAACCTTTTGTTCTGGTTTTTATTTTTAAAGTCAGACCATTGGGGTCAGTTTAGCGTTTTTTAAATCGTTTTGTTCATTTTTTTTGTTCCTTGGCTTTGATACCATTTTACTATGATTAAATAAAGTTGTGAAATGGAAAAACAAACCAAAAATTTATTATAAAAAAATATATAAAGTATAAAAAAAGTAAACCATAGCAGTTTCCGTCAAAACGAATTGAGTTAGACACTTTGAAACGAGGAGAACAGAGGTTCCGAAAAAAACGAAAATTTCCGAAATCTCGAAAAGTCGATACAAAAAACGAGCAAAGTGACCCAAAAATACGAAAAATGGTCGATATTCCGAAAAAAAAAATGTACACGAAAAACGAGTCGAACCGAACCGAATCGAAACAGACATCGGTCGAAACGAGCCGAATCGAAAAGTTTAAACATCCGAACGAGCCGAACCGAATCGAACCGAAAAAAAAATCGGTGCACAAGCCTACTGAAAATAGGGTAGTAAAGTATTGCTTTAAGCTGTATTATTCAAGAAGCACCATCTTATTCGTGAACTACTGTGTGCTTTTCTTTAAAGTAGTCGAATGCAGCCGAGCTCAGAAAAACCTGTAATTTAGATTCAAAGCCACCTTTACTATTCTGGACCAAATGTTTCAACCGGGTTGTCAAGTCACAGTCATCGCGAAACATTGTTTAGAAAATAAACCGCTGAAAGCGTGAATATAAAACTCCTTCCATTCTTTCCAAACGCCGGCTCTAAATGTCCGTTCCCGGTTCTTGCTGCACTCCGCTTTTCTTATCCAAATATACTATGTAAGACAGCAACAATTATAGAACAGAAGGAACCGCAATTCAAAGTAATATCACGAGCAGTCATAAGGCACAAAGAAGAAAGTGGCTATTATATCTAGAGATACACCATATGGCTTTCAATAACAATAGCTGTGCCAAGGCAAAAAAAAAGAAGCCCTCAATAGCATGGTTACTCTATTTGTTCCTATCGCATATGGAGCTGTCAGTTACAATGCTGTTACTACGGCAAGAAGAAATGAATGGATACTTAATATCTATTAATATTATCCAGGAGGAACATATGGCACTGTCAAAAACAATGCCGCCCCCAGGGCAGGGAAGCACTGTTCGTATGACGCCGAGGGGCTATTAATATGTTTAATCAACCTTTATATATCCTAATGCATTACAACGTATCATTATGAGAACATGACACCGCTGCTCGGCCTTACCATCACTTCAATTCGATCCTTAGCTTTTCTGTCTTCACAAAACGCAAAATTGCGAGCATGAAAAAAAATAAATTTACGTAACGGCAGATATAAAAAAAAATATTTTGAGTTAAAACTGGCAATTTTACAGCAATTTCCCTCATGGTTAATAACTACGGAACAGCTACAGTTGTGTTCAAAAGTATTCAACCCCCACTGAAATTGAGTGTTTTGGCCAGTTTGACATTGATTTTGATCATTCAGTCATCTTGCTTACAATTAAATCAAAGAGGCAAGTGTAGGTCAGACAAATATAAATAACATTTATAATGAAATAACCACAAATGTCTTTTCTGTGCTCACATCATTATCAGTTTTATTCAACCCCCAAGTGACATTCAATCTTAGTACTTAGTACAACATCCTTTTACAGTTATAACAGCTTTTAAACGTGAAGCATAGCTTGACACAAGTGTCTTGCAGCGATCTACGGGTATCTTCGCCCATTCGTCATGGGCAAAAGCCTCCAGTTCAGTCACATTCTTAGGCTTGCGCACTGCAACTGCTTTCTTTAAGTCCCACCAGAGGTTCTCAATCGGATTTAAGTCAGGTGACTGCGATGGCCACTCCAAAATGTTCCAGCCTGTAATCTGCAACCATGCTCTAGTGGACTTGGAGGTATGCTTGGGATCATTGTCCTGTTGAAAGGTCAAACGTCTCCCAAGCCTCAGGTTTGTGACGGACTGCATCACATTGTCATCCAATATCTCCTGGTACTGAAGAGAATTCATGGTACCTAGCACACGCTGAAGCTTCCCTGTACCTGCAGAAGCAAAACAGCCCCAAAGCTTGATTGACCCCCCGCCATGCTTCACAGTAGGCAAGGTGTTTTTTTCTTCATAGGCCTTCTTCTTCCTCCTCCAAACATAGCGTTGATCCATGGGCCCAAACAGTTCTAATTTTGTTTCATCAGTCCACAGAACACTATCCCAAAACTTATGTGGTTTGTCCACATGACTTTTGGCATACTGCAGTCAACTCTTCTTATTCTTTGGAGACAGCAAGGGGGTGCGCCTGGGAGTTCTGGCATGGAGGCCTTCATTACGCAGTGTGCGCCGTATTGTCTGAGCTGAAACTTCAGTACCCACATCTGACAAATCTTTTCTCAGTTCCTCAGCAGTCACACGGGGACTTTTCTCCACTCTACGCTTCAGGTAGCGCACAGCAGTCGAAGTCAGCATCTTCTTTCTGCCACGACCAGGTAGCGTTTCAACAGTGCCCTTTGCCTTGAATTTGCGAATGATGCTTCCTATGGTCTCTCTTGGTATGTTTAACATCTTTGCAATCTTCTTATAGCCATTGCCCTTCCTGTGAAGAGTAATCACCTCTTCTCTTGTCTTCCTGGACCATTCTCTTGACTTCACCATGTTTGTAACCACACCAGTAAATGTCTAGAAGGAGCTGAGTATCACAGTCATTTTAAAGCTGCCTAATTGGTGCTTATTATGCTTTATTGCTGCTCCGTGACATCCACAGGTGTTTTCAATACCTGATTGAAAACACTTGAATGAACCTCTGTTCTTCAGAGTGGTAGTCTTTAAGGGGTTGAATAATTGTGTCAATGAAGAATTCACAAAAGAAACATTTACTACTGTATTACAAAACCAATTGATGTCATTTTAGTTGCATATGGTTCTTTAAAAAGTCCTTGTAGGATTTCATTCTGAATACAATTACAAATGTACACTAAATTCCCTAAAACCCTTTACAGCATTGGAGGTTGAATAATTTTGAACCCAACTGTATACTGATTAAATAGAGCACTCTTATTATTTATAACACAGGGACCAATCATGGTTTTTCTATAGAGCAAAAGAAGAGGAAATACATATAAACCCATTAACATGATTCCAAGGATCCCCTTATCTCCTCTTGGCAGCTAGGGGTTAACTGGCCCACTGACGTCATCGCACATATGGCGACGAAGTCAGTGGGTGGGGGGTGACCAGGAGGCTTGGCTGAATCTTGGACTTCCGGGTTTGAATCGCAATCCGGCAACAAAGGGGTTAACGAGAGGCACCATTGAAAAAGGTAGACTCTGCCCTCTCCAGCGGTACCTTTCTTTTTTTACCTAAGTGGAGCAGTTTGGGAGGGAGAGTGCTCCAAAGGAGCCACCCCCTACCCTTTCCCATTCTCCACCGGGGGCGCCTGGTGATGACATCATCACGCACGGTGATGAAGTCTTCGCGACGACTGGACCCATAAATGGGCAGGGCAGGCTTCAAACTTGCCAGATCGTCGTGGCAGCCCGGCATGTGAGAGTATAGGGAGGGAGGGGTTTAAAGGACCATGACGTACATAGTACGTCCTTTGTCCTTAAAGAAGATTTTACCCAGGACATACTATATACGTCAGTGGTCCTTAAGGGGTTAAAATTTGCTGTGAAAATTAACATTGGTTAGGCAAAAAATTATTATCACCCCCAATCATTTTCCCAGGGTCCCTGGCCTTGGTTGTAAATTTTCAATGTTGACAATTAGACGTGTATCATGTGGCATAAAACTTTGGATTTGAGACCAGAAGGTGTCCATCGCGGGACAGGTCCAAAAGCAATGTAGAAGACCTGCCTTGGCATGGTGGCATTTATTACAACCGGTAGCCGGGGCAAGAACTGACTGGAAATGGAAGTACGCCAAATAAATAACCGTTAAATTTGTTTATATCTTTTAAATCACGCATATTTAATGCATCAATAAAGAAAGAAAATATAAAATATATATAAATCCATAATGTTATACGAACTGTATCCTAAGCTTGACTTTATAATAAAGTGCAAAAACATAAAACAGACATTGAGAAATGTTATGTCATAGTCTTTTTTACATTTAGCACCGGCTGTAATTTATTGCTCAAATAGTGAGCTGGCATGAATTTTCATAAATGCAAATTTTACACTTATAAAACTCAACTATTTTAGCACATCGGGTGATCTCATCTTTTAATTGACAATCTCTTGCAAGTGATATTTTCCTTGTTATTTCTTTTCTTCACATTAGCACACATATAATGGCTTTACTTATTTATGGTGTTTCAAGTGGGGAAAAAAAAAGATAGTGCATCTTGCATTTCTTCCTGCTTTTAATTGTAATGATTTTTTTAATTATGGCGCATGCTTTGAATTGAACATCGCTACCTTTGCACATGGGGGAATGAGATGGAATTGCAGCTAAACGGAATTAGGGGCTCTGAGATCTCTCCCATTCAGGTCGCTCTTTGAGCCCCAGCTTCCATTGGGGCAGCTCTTCTGGTGCAGAGCAGTGATTAGAGTGCCTTGCTCAGGGGGTCCTAACGAGGACCTAGACAAAACTGCTTCTCTAAGGCAAAGTAGCTGTCCTGCAAGGTACAGAGAGTTTAATTATAGCTCTACCCAAAACCAGGACTTGGTGTAAGATTGACAGCAGATTGGAGCTTTTTTACGGTGCTCTATTTTATGCACAGTTTATCTGGGACATTAAGTCTTCCTTCCCACATTTCCCACTTCAAGTGTGCCTTCTCAATATTGCATAATCTCAGCGTGACTGCACAACATTGCATCATCCTTTACCACTGCCCTCTAGCTGACCCTGAGGGTGTAACCAAAACAGAGTGATGCAACACAGACTAAACATGTTTACCTAACTATATAATGTATTGAATAACCAAGAAATAACATACTGATGAACAATAAAATGGGGCATAACGCCTAAGCGTTTGCTTCACTTAGCATTAGAATAAAGAAGACACAGTTCAAAAGCATTGCTGTAAAATGGGGTTACAGTGATAACAAAAGAGGTGAGTGAGGCTTGTGTATTTAGAGGAGGTTCCTGGTAGTACATCCTACAGGACAGGGGTCAGCAACTTCGGCCCTGCAGATGACTTGTAGCTACATTTCTCAGTAACATTGAGATTGATTAGTCATTACCATAGTCCCACGATATTTATCCGCCAAAGGTCTTCAAAACCCTCTCTCATTGCCAAATATTCAATTACATACCTTTCACAAATCTCTCTTTCACCCAACACATTTCGTCACAGTTATTCAGCACTCTATTGTGTACGACCTCTCTTTATACTGGTCTCATACGCACAATCAAAGCATTTAGTGGAAGACCCAAACCAACCTCCTCCATGCCACCACAGATAAATGAGTCACCATTACTAGTGTCAGTTCAGGTATTGTAACTAAAAGGAAATTTACCCCAAAAATGACATCTATGTGTTCAAAAACATATAGGGCTCTATTACATTCTCCACGCAAATTCGGACGCGAAGCGCAATTTATTTTGCGCGCAGCGTCAAGCGTTTTCACGCAAAAATTAACGGTGGTATTACGATCCAAACGCATTTTTTCATCCGTCAAAGAATAACGTTCGTAAACCCGACGCGCAAAACAAAGAGCAATACGCGCGCAGTAACATAGCGCACGTAAATCAGTGTGTGGACTGTTTTTTTCGCGGGATTCAGCCAATAAGAATTAAGAACCTTAATTGACAACAATTTACCTTAATTGACCTTTATTGACTGACTTAATTTTTGCGCCTGTCAAAGTAAATCTGAGTATACATGCTGCAGCAATAATAAAAACACTCACAAATTCCCAATTTTATTGTTTGGGTATGTGTAGAATGTGGAACTATATTGAGCAGTATTTTTTTTTTTTCCTGGTGTAATTCGTTTCGACCAGGACGTTCGGATTTGAGATTAACACCAGCTTTTCAGAAATGTTAAAATTATGCACGCAAAAGTCGTTTGTACGAATTTGCGCATCGATTGTAATACCAACCGCGTACCAGCGCACGAACGAATTTGTGCTCACAATGTTAAGTATAGGATGCGCTCACGAACTTGAGTTCGCGCAGGGTCACTCGCGTTAGACGTTAACGCACATTGTATGCGCGAACTTCGTAAATACGACGTTAAGAGCGATGGGTTTTGCCCCTCGCGTTAATGCGCTGTTGCGCGCCCACAAAAAAGTGCGCGAAGAATGTAATAGGGCCCATAGATGGACATGTGTGACCAGAGTTAGTGTACTGCACCAGCCAAAGTTCTATTTGGTCAGGATACCCAACCTTAATGTGGACAGAGTGGATTAGAGTAGCAACAACATTTCGGTCCTAGACCTAGGACCTTTCTCAAGCCACTTGAGAAAAGGTCCTAGGACTAGGACTGAAGCGTTATCATACTTCTAATGAACACTCTCACTGATGCTAAGCCATGAGTAACCGGTCCTTCATCTTGTCCTGCTATCTTCCCACGGGTTTCCTAGGTCCAAATACCACCCTACAGCGTTGGCCCTACTTCAAGAACTTGGAGCTTTGCCAATACTGGTTGTCAAGTGACCTTAGGCACAAGCAGCTCATTAAGGTATGAACCTATGGGGTATTTATTATCCACAAACAGTCAACTCCTGCACCATAAGGAACATCCAAAGCTGGTATATGGGGATCTAAAAGGTGGGCAAGCAGTAGGGATGTGCATGGCTGAAAAATTTGTTTTGTTTAGTTTCGTTTCGTTACGTTTTTAAATAATTTATTTTTTGGAATTTCGCAACTAATTTCGTTTCATATTTCGTTTCGTTTTGGATCGATTTTGAAATTTTAGAATCGATTTGAAATTTCAAATCGATTCGAATTTCGTATATCAATTCGATAGTTGATATCAATTCGAATTTTGGATCACTAAATAATACCCCAATTGATCAAATTTTGCTGTTAAAAGAAAAGCTATGGTAAAATTTTAAGCTGTGTCACAGATCTAGTATTTGAGTCAAAATTAATTTGTTTCATAAAGTCCTTTGCTGACTATTACATGTATTTTAAGTTAAGATCAATTCGATAGTTGATATCAATTCGATAGTTCATTTCAAATTCGATAGTTGATATGTATTTGATAGTTCATTTCAAATTTGATAGTTGATATCAATTATTCAAATTTTTCTTTTATGATGATGACACGGTGTAAAACGAAATAAATTTGTTATATACCGTTTCGTTTCGAATTCGTATCGTATCGATTTGTTATTCGGAAGTACTTCCGAACTACGAATTATCAAATTTCGTTACAAATTCTGAATTTTTCCGAAACGAATGAACATCTCTAGCAAGCAGGACCAATTCACAAATCCAGCCCCCTCCACGAGCTCACCTATACCAGTGGTCTCATAAAAATCCTAGGTCACGCATACATTTCTACCCAATAAAATTGTTAAGAAATTCCAAAATGCGTACATCACCGAGTTAGGCTGGGGTCAGACCAGCGCACTTTTAACGTGCGTTCTGGCGCACATAATTACGGCCGCACTAGCAGCAGATGACGGGCAATGACGGCCAATATATGATGTACGGCCGCACAAAATTCCGGCCGTGCAACGCAAGTGGAATTTGAACGCATTTTTTTGAGAACGCTGAACCGCTAGTACTGACGTACAGAGTGCGCAGCTGCGGCATAGCGGCATGTGTGCGAGATTAGGAGATGTCAGACACTGCTAATGTCCAGCCTACATAACGACCAGACGCAAAAAGAGTTTTATTGACGATCCGTACAAAATCACACCCGCAAATGCGCATCGTATGACCGTTTTTGCGCATTCCGTGAAAAAATACGTCAATGCGTTTGGACGCACTTTTTCACGTTCGCGGGGAAAAATGCTTTTGTCTGACCCTAGCCTTAGTGTCGGAACTATATACCAAAGGTAAAACAAATTAAACACGCTTCATATTTCTTATTTTTTGGTAACTGTTTAAAACTAAAATATAAATATACATATATATATTTTTTTTATTTTTTTAGTGAATATGCCAAATCAAAATGCCAAATCACAATTACAACTGGTTTATATCACTGGAAATATAAATGGTGACGTAATCCGAACACAGGGAATAAATCACCCCAACGAAAGATTAGGCTTGTGAAGGATGGCTTGTGTTGTGTATAAATAACAGCTATGAGTAATTTGACCGGTGAAGGGTGGCTTGACTGCTTGTAGTGAATAAATTACAACCAGAGTAATTTGTTTGGCGAAGCGTAGCACGCCTGGATGGAGCGAATAAATAACGATTGGTCTTGTTAAAGATGATCTACCTGTGCATCCCATGTGAACGACTGCCCCGCTCCACGAGCCCCCATGTAACAATATCCCAATCTTATTCACTAGCTATCGGCTATCACATAGTTTTCAGCAGTCTCTAATTCTTCACAAAACAAAAAGGAACCATTTGAAATCCCCAAATTATAAATATGATCTTTTAATTAGCTCTTAAAAAAGTTTAACCCCTTCACTACCAATTGATTTAAAAAAAAAAAAAAACACTGTCAAGATCCAGTGGTTTTTTGGAAAATCACTTTAAATTAATTATGTGTTAAGAAATATTTGAGAATATTCCCGAAGTATTCTTTACTGTAATAAGCTACTTAGCAGTCAGATGTCGTCACCTGAAGGGCCAGATGAGTTACTGTGGCTCAGGGCTCCGTGCAGGATCGTCTGGGGAAAAGTCGGCTAGAGACATTCCCCGGCTGGTTTTAAAAAGTGTTGGCACCTCGAGCATCGTGCCCACAGTGCTAAAACTTTGGGGTCACCCTCTGGAGCTCAAAAGCTAATTAAACTCATTTGCAACAAACATATTTAAATTGCAATGACACGGCATAGCTCCAGATCGAGATAACACAATCTTGGCTGCTGTGTCTGCTACTGCACGATCACGGTAGTGAATGGCTTAATGGTATGATTATGAGATGGAGCATGAGCTATTCGGAAAGTAATTTAAAGGGTTTTCTAGCAATTTTTAATGTAAGCCATGAGAAAAAAACACAGCCTGGTAGAAGAAACATTTTAGCAATTGACACTATCTACTAACATCCTGCCTACACAGAGTTAATACTACAACAGTAGCCTTCAGGATACCGCAGACTCAGATTCCTGCTCCCTATCTTCTTGTTCAAAGGGAGTTTCTGATATTTTATGGAGAGTAGGCAGTGCATTTTGTTTCGTCCAAACTTAGTTTTCGTCCGAGAATTACATTTTTCGTTATTTCGATTGTATTTCCGAAGCGAAAATCGGCTGTCCGAAATCTCGAATCGATCCAAAATAATGAATCGCGGTCCAATCCGAAATAACGAATCGCGGTCCGATCCGAAATGATCTGATACGAAAAGAAATTGATCAGAAATCATCTGAAACGAAACAAACAGGAACGAAATGAACCAAAACAAAGTTTTAATGCAACATATTATACTGCACTTCTCTGCAGTATAATTAATGCAGCGTTGGAATCCTACAAGAAAAGAGAAGTGAAACGCACACGTGCATTTGAACAAGATGAACATATGCTGCTTTCTTGTCAGACGGACTAGTTTATAGCTTACATTGCCTCAATAAGTACCGACTGTATTCTTTTGAGGCAATGTAAGCCATAAACTGGTCCGTAGACATGTGCAATTGTGCATTCCGTTTTGTCAGAGATATTTTGGCCGAGATATTCATTTTTTCAGTATTTCGGAAGCATTTCCGATATGAAGTATTGCCAGTCCGAAATTTCGAATCAATCCGAAATAACGAATAGCGGTCTGATCCAAAATGATCCGATAAGAAAAGAAATCGATCTGAAATAATCTGAAATGGGAAAAAAAACGGAACTAAATGATCTGAAATGAAACAAACCGGAACGAAATGATCCAAAACAAACTTTTAATGCCGCATATGAATCTGCACACTGCGAGGAAGCACTTTCTGCAGTATAATTAATGCAGTGTTGGAATCCTACAAGAAAAGAAAAGTGAAACGCACACGTGGATTTGAACAAGCCAAACATACGAAAAGTTAGCTGTCTGAAATTTCGAATCGATCCAAAATAACGAATCGCGTTCCGATCCGAAATGATCCGATACGAAAAGAAATCGATCCGAAATGATCGAATACAAAAAGAAATTGATCCAAAATTATCTGAAATGATCCGATACAAGAAGAAATTGATCCGAAATGATCCGAAATGATCCGATACAAACAGAAATTGATCCGAAATGATCCGATAAAAAAAGAAATCGATCTGAAATGATCCGATATGAAAAGAAATCGATCCGAAATGATACTATACGAAAAGAAATCGATCTGAAATGATCCGATATGAAAAGAAATCGATCCAAAATGATCCAATACGAAAAGAAATCGATTTGAAATGATCCGATACGAAAATAAATTGATCCAAAATTATTCGAAACGACCCGAAATGGAAAATACCGCTGTGCACATGTCTAATGGAGAGCAGTGAGGATTGATATCAGGTTTCAGACTTAAGAGAAAGAGTGCTCAGCTTTAGGGTACAAGTGAGCACTCCAAGAATATCCTATTAATAGTTGTACAAGATAAATATAATACAATTATATCATGATAATTAAACAAATATATATATATTCACTTATTTCTGAGTTGCTGCCGACTGCTGCGGCAAAGAAATCCCTGAATGTAAACATACCCTAAGATGCTGCGGATCTATAAAAATAACACTAAAGTATTAAAAAAACAGTATATTTTTCATGTCACTCTTCATAATAAGAAAAATTAAGTTTCTGTGCTTTGAGTCTATAAAACCTATGCTGTTCGGCTCAGTCAAACTGTGAATCACATCATGTGGAACTAATTGTAATTGTAGAATCCTGCGGTATGTTTTATGCTCCTCACATTTCCCTTGTTGTTTGTTTACACATTTTCTAGATATTTTTTACTTGTTTTTTTTCATGCTTGCCTTGCGCTAATATTCATTCCAGTAGAATCTTCTTAAAACAGGAATCCACGCGTTACAGAAGAGACGAAGGACTGAATATGAAAGAACAACAAATTCCCCGGCTGAGACAGTAACGGGGAGCCGCTGATTTAAAATCTGTCGCGAGCCGTTAAACTGTTAACCGCTGTCAGTCAGTATTGTTTCCTGGAGTCCATAGGTCTCTATTGTTGAGCTCGGGTTAAAGTAGGCATCTTAAACTTTAGGCGCCCCCAGATGTTTCTGAACCACAACTCCCATCATATGCATTCAAAGAATTCTGGGGATTGTAGGCAACCAATATCTATCTGGTGGGCGAAGTTTGAGATCTCTGCATTAAAGGATGGCAGAGGGTTATAGGAAGGACACTTACTGGAGAGGTGCTCCAGCCAGGATGCGAACCTGGGTCTTTATGGTTATACAGCAGTGATCTTACCTCTACTCCATCCAGCCGGTACAAGCAATAACGAGCAAACTTGGAATTGCTTGTTATTCTCCAGCCGCCCTCACACTAGTACATCCTGTACGAAGTATACAAAGTATAAGAAACAAACGTACAGGAGACAGCTGGAATAACAGGCCTCCTGTGATGTTATGTGATGTTAGAGTTCAGTGGCGTTATGTGCAGGAAAAAATGAGGTCATGTGACTCCCAGACTATAATGAATGAGTAGGTTTTTCCAGTGGCGTAGCGTGGGTTGTCAGCGCCCGGGGCCAGCCAAGAATTGTGTGCCCCCCCCAAACCTGTGGACACATTATCGATATTGCCCCAGCTCTCACATGAATATTGCCCCAGCCAGCTCTCACATGGATATTGCCCCAGCCAGCTCTCACATGGATATTGCCCCAGCCAGCTCTCACATGGATATTGCCCCAGCTCACACATGGATATTGCCCCAGCTCACACATGGATACTGCCCCAGCTCACACATGGATACTGCCCCAGCTCACACATGGATATTGCCCCAGCTCACACATGGATATTGCCCCAGCTCACACATGGATACTGCCCCAGCTCACACATGGATATTGCCCCAGCCAGCTCTCCCATGGATATGCTGCAGCTCTCACATGGATATTGCCCCAGCTCACACATGGATATTGCCCCAGCTCACACATGGATATTGCCCATCTCACACATGGATATGCCCCAGCTCACACATGGATATTGCCCCAGCTCACACATGGATATTGCCCCAGATCACACATGGATATGCCCCAGCTCACACATGGATATGCCCCAGCTCATGGATATGCCCCAGCTCACACATGGATATGCCCCAGCTCACACATGGATATGCCCCAGCTCATGGATATGCCCCAGCTCACACATGGATATGCCCCAGCTCACACATGGATATGCCCCAGCTCACACATGGATATGCCCCAGCTCATGGATATGCCCCAGCTCACACATGGATATGCCCCAGCTCACATATGGATTTGCCCCAGCTCATGTATTTGCCCCAGCTCACACATGGATTTGCCCCAGCTCATGGATATGCCCCAGCTCACACATGGATTTGCCCCAGCTCATGGATATGCCCCAGCTCACACATGGATATGCCCCAGCTCATGGATTTGCCCCAGCTCACACATGGATTTGCCCCAGCTCACACATGGATTTGCACCAGCTCATGGATATGCCCCAGAACATGGATATACTGCCCCAGAACATGGATATACTGCCCCAGCTCATGGATATGCCCCAGCTCATGGATTTGCCCCAGCTCACACATGGATTTGCCCCAGCCCAGCTAACACATGGATATCATATTGCCCCAGCTCTCACCTAGATATTGCCCCAGCTCTGGATCCAGCAGGGGTTGGGGCCCAGATGCCGGGCAGCGGGAGTTCCTGCCCAGTCCTGAACAGCGTGTGAGTCCGTCCATGTTGAAGGGGAGGCGGCTGCGTGCGTGCGCAGGTCACGCGGTCCAGCCAGTCAGGTGGTACAGAGACTCAGTACCACCTGATTAGCCGGACCACGTGACCGGCTGCGCCTGCACGCAGCCGACTCCGCTTCAACACGGACGGACTCACTGTTCAGGACCAGGCAGGCACTCCCGCTGCCCGGCATCTGGGTCCCCTCAACCCGCGGGCCCTTGGGCGGCGCCCGAGGGCCCGGCGGGTCAGTCCGGGCCTCAAGTTTTAGGGGCGCAAATTTCTTTTGAAATTATGTGCCCCTAAGAAAACTGCGCCCGGGGCCACGGCCCCCCCATGCTACGCCACTGGGTTTTTCCATCAATGGGTTTTTTCTCCCCTGATGGCACAGCGGGCATATTCCAAGATGGCAATGCCAGGATTCATGCGGCTCAGATTGTGCAAGAGTGGTTCAGGGAGCATGAGACATCATTTTCACACATGGATTGGCCACCGCACAGTCCAGACCTTAACCCCATTGAGAATCTTTGGGATAATGTGCTGGAGAAGACTTTACGCAGCGCTGCGGCTCTCCCATCATCAATACAAGATCTTGGCCACAAACTAGGCTTGTGCACCGATTTTTTTTTTCGGTTCGGTTCGTTCGGATTTTGTAAATTTTCGTTTCGACTCGTTTCGGACGATTTCCGTTTCGGTTCGTTTTTTGTATCAACTTTTTTTTCTTGATTTTAGGAAATTTTCGTGTTTTTCGGAACGTCTATTCTCCTCGTTTCAAAGTGTCTATTCATTTTGACGTAAACTAACGTTTCTTCGGATACGATAATTATATGATACAATAATTCTGCCGATACGATAATTCTGCCATTGAGATTTCTCCTGTTTTACAAGAAGGATACATTGAGATTTCTCTGGTTTCCCGGGAAGGATACATTGAGATTTCTCATGTTTTCCAGGAAGGATACATTGAGATTTCTATGGTTTTACAAGAAGGATACATTGAGATTTCTATGGTTTTACAAGAAGGATACATTGAAATTTCTCATGTTTTACAAGAAGGATACATTGAGATTTCTCTGGATTTCCAGGAAGGATACATTGAGATTTCTCATGTTTTACAAGAAGGATACATTGAGATTTCTCATGTTTTACAAGAAGGATACATTGAGATTTCTCTGGTTTCCCGGGAAGGATACATTGAGATTTCTCATGTTTTACAAGAAGGATACATGGAGATTTCTCATGTTTTACAAGAAGGATACATTGAGATTTCTCTGGTTTTCCAGGAAGGAAACTTTGAGATGGGAATGATACAAAATTTAATTACAGAATCAGCGATATAAATACGATGTCTGAAATTACTGAAATGGAACCGAAATCAGAAATGGAGCCGAAATCACGAATGGAACGAAAATGAATATCGATTTTACACATTTCTAGTCCATTCGAAAATTCCGAAAAGTTTTCGTTTCGGCACGAAAATTTGTTCGGATCTGCCGTTTTCGGATCCGAAAATTTTCGGAAAATCGGCCAAATCCGAATGCACCAATCGGGAAATTTCGTGAAAATTCCGAAATTCCGAAACCCGAAACGCACATCCCTACCACAAACTAATGCCACTCTGGACGGGAATAAATGCTGTGACATTGCATGAGCTCATCTAAATGATGCCACGGCGAATGCGTGCCGCAATCACAGCAAAAGGCGACACTACCAAATAGTACAGCGAGTGACTTTTTCTTGGCCTGGCAGTGTGTCAACGGTGGATCAAAATATGCATCGCACTGTATGTATTTCTTACTGTCTACCCGATTGCCCCTTTCCTATAGGGGAGCGTAGGAAACCTTGTCTTTGGTCAAGAGAAACTTGGAGTTGTAGAAGGAGCCTGAACCTCAGCCAAAAAATACCTCTGCTTATTAGACATGTGCACAGCACAAAATTTCGTTTTGAACTAATGGATTAGTCCTAAAATGCAATTTATTTAGTTACTAAAGAAATTCGTTTTCAGTTCTTTAGTATGAAAACTAATTTCATTCATCCGAAAACCAATGGATACAATTACTATTGTAGTGGCTCCTCAGAGGGCTGAGATCGCTGCTTGTTACAGTATCTCTCACTCTCAGCACAATGTGGGCCATATTACATAGTTGGTGCTAACTTAACCAGAGCTGTTGTAAACTTCCCAGAGCCATTATAGCCTATGGAGGTTTTCAGTTTACAACAGCTCTGGTTAAGTTAGCACCAACATTGTAATACTGCTCCGTGTCAGGCAAAGCTGTTACAGTAACTGACTGCTTCTCATCACAGCGCTCAGAGTTTCAGTAAAACTAGTAAATAATATTTATATATATGAGGTTAGAACAATATTATTTCCTTGTTTTACTGAAACTCTGAGCGCTGTTACAGTCCGTTACTGTAACAGCTGAGTCTGATACATTGTACTGAGAGATAATGTAACAAGCAGCTGATCTCAGCGCTCACAGCCACTGGATTTAAAGGGCTAATCTCTGTATAATGTATAGAACATCCTCCTGCATTAATTAATGCCCCTCTCTGTATAGAACATCCTACTGCATTGGCATGTATAGGGTGCAGAACTTTGGATGTTGCGCTCTTCAATGCTGGTCTCCTTCACTCATCAATGTAATATCACAAACAGGACTGAAACTAAAATGTAGTGCATTTTATTTTAGTTTCTTTCGTTTTTTGTACTGAGCAGTTTCGTTTCTCTTGAGTCAAACGAAAACTAAATTATCCCAAAATTCGGACTAAATCGTTTTAGTACTAAAACGAATGCACATGTCTACTGCTTATGAAGAAAGCCTCAAAGTACAGAAGCCTGTCTGGGACCTGTGAAGCCACTACCCACCGGTAACAAATGTATCGAGCTCCCTTTACAAAACTCTTTTTTCAAGATCATTATTGACCATCTGAATGAAACCTAGCTATAGCACTATTTAACAAAAACTCAATCTTAAGAGAATATTGAAGAAAAATGGAAAAGCTGATTATTTATCGATTTATTACAAGTCAAATTTTTAACCTTAAATTATAACCCCCCCCCCAGAAGGGCGCATTGTGGTTTCCCTCTACGCACGGTTGGACTTACGATGTGTGCGTTCGATCGCCACATTATAAAACACTGGGGGGAAAACACTCCCCCAGTGAGCCTGGGATTTATCCCTCTGCAAATTCATGCGACGACGTGATGGAGGGTTTCGTTATTTTCCTTTGTTTTTTTTGATAAGATAAATACTTGACACCCAGACTCGCGGTGATCAAGCGACTTTGAAAAATGTGTGATTTAGTGTTTACCGGGGACATCTGCTGCAGACACAGGCTTTGCTGATGTTTGCGCCGCTTACCCGCTGCAGAAATAAACACGCGGCTAACTGCCGACGCGTCTGACAAAGTGGCTGTCTTTTACCCCTGCCCTGTATTTACAATCTGCTTATGTTAAGTAAGGATTGGGATGCGCGCTGCCATCTGTGAAGATCTGCTATCCGTGGCTTTACTAAAACTTTCATACCAAGGATAAGCCAGAGAGAGTGCCAGGAAAGAGATAAGCCTCTCCAGTCAGCAGGGGTTGGAATGGATCTAGGCTCGGATTTGGGGCGACAAAGCAGACAGAGGACAGGTCTAGGATCCCATCGCTCATCCTGGGAGGTATAAGCGAATAGATGTACCATATTCTTAATGTGTGGCTGATGTTTAATAAATAGTTTAATGTACAGATGGAAGAGTGACAAGCTGACACTTAAAAATCGAACAGAGTTATTCACAAAGAGCCGAACTGGCCCCGAACAGTGAATTTCCCCCTACGATGACATTTCGGGGCCATTCGGCTATTCATGCAGCAGGCAGTTCGCCAAATTTTGGTGAGGTACCTGCTTGACGGCAGTAAAATCCATCATAGAGAAGCAATGGTTAATCTATTCACAGACACCGAACAGCTGAGGAATGTCAGTGAATTGTCCTGCTGTTCGGTGGTTTCATTCGTCAGGTTTATTCAGGCGAATCCCGTAGGCTTCAATGTTAAAAATATTCCCGTATTGATTCAATATCTAATAAACTATTATTTTTTATTTTATACTGCACTAAAAAGCCTCTACATTTCTAGATTTTTTTAGGATCTTTTCGGTATTTTTTCGGTAAAAAGTTTTTTCCATTTTTCTTTAATCGTTTTTTCATTTTTTTTCTATAACAGACCTTTTTAATTACCATCCATTGGATCTTATATGTAAATTCCAGACATTTTTGTTCAGTAGTTTTTTTGCAAAAGCGTTTCAAATTTCAAACTTTCCAGCGTACTGTTTTTTTTTTCTACCACGTTCGTCTGCTTGTCGGGTTTTTCCGGCGGCTGCTCTGCCCTGTGATCGGCTGCTCGTCGGGTTTTTCCGGCGTGTTCGGCGGGGTTTTTGGTAAATATTCGGTGAGGGTTCGGTGGGTTTGCAGCGAGTATTCCCTGCACTACGGGGGCCCTGCGGTGCTTGCTGAATACACCGCAGGTTCGGCGAACTAGGAATCGCCCTGAAGTGCGGGGACCGAAAGGTCACCTAACATGCGGTGACTTTTCAGATCTCTCTGAATAACCTTGTATGTCTTTCTTTCTCTCTCTCTCTCAATATATCTTTATCTATCCATCTATGTCTTTCTTTTTCTCTTTCTTTCATTCTCTCTCTCAATATATCCATCTATGTCTTTCTTTTTCTCTTTTTTTCTCTTTCTTTCTTTCTTCTTTCTTTCTTTCTTTCTCTCTCATATCTATCTATATCTTTCTTTCTCTCTCAATATATCTGTCTTTCTTTCTTTCTCTCTCAATATCTGTCATTCTTTCTTTCTCTCTCAATATATCTGTCTTTCTTTCTCTCTCAATATATTTATGTCTTTCTTTCTCTCTCAATAAATCTGTCTTTCTTTCTCTCTCAATATATCTGTCTTTCTTTCTCTCTCAATATCTGTCTTTCTTTCTTTCTCTCTCAATATATATGTCTTTCTTTCTCTCTCACTATATCTATGTCTTTCTTTCTCTCTCAATAAATCTGTCTTTCTTTCTCTCTCAATATATCTGTCTTTCTTTCTCTCTCAATATCTGTCTTTCTTTCTTTCTCTCTCAATATATATGTCTTTCTTTCTTTCTCTCTCAATATATATGTCTTTCTTTCTTTCTCTCTCAATATATCTGTCTTTCTTTCTCTCTCAATATATCTATCTATCTATGTCTTTCTTTCTCTCTCAATTTCTGTCTGTCTTTCTTTCTTTCTCTCTCTCTCTCAATATATCTATCTGTCTATGTCATTCTTTCTTTCTCTCTCAATATCTGTCTTTCTTTCTTTCTCTCTCAATATCTTTCTCTCTCAATATACCTGTCTTTCTTTCTCTCTCAATTTATCTGTCTTTCTTTATTTCTCTCTCAATAGCTGTCATTCTTTCTTTCTCTCTCAATATATCTATCTGTCTATGTCATTCTTTCTTTCTCTCTCAATTTCTGTCTGTCTTTCTTTCTCTCTCAATATCTGTCTTTCTTTCTCTCTCAATATCTGTCTTTCTTTCTCTCTCAATATCTTTCTCTCTCAATATATCTGTCTTTCTTTCTCTCTCAATATCTGTCTTTCTTTCTTTCTCTCTCAATATCTTTCTCTCTCAATATATCTGTCTTTCTTTCTCTCTCAATATCTGTCTTTCTTTCTTTCTCTCTCAATATCTTTCTCTCTCAATATATCTGTCTTTCTTTCTCTCTCAATATATTTGTCTTTCTTTCTTTCTCTCTCAATATATCTGTCTTTCTTTCTCTCTCAATATCTGTCTTTCTTTCTTTCTCTCTCGATATCTTTCTCTCTCAATATATATGTCTTTCTTTCTCTCTCAATATATATGTCTTTCTTTCTCTCTCAATATATCTGTCTTTCTTTCTTTCTCTCTCAATATCTGTCTGTCTTTCTTTCTCTCTCAATATATCTGTCTTTCTTTCTCTCTCAATATATCTGTCTTTCTTTCTCTCTCAATATCTGTCATTCTTTCTTTCTCAATATATCTGTCTATGTCATTCTTTCTTTCTCTCTCAATATCTTTCTCTCTCAATATATCTGTCTTTCTTTCTCTCTCAATATCTGTCATTCTTTCTTTCTCTCTCAATATATCTGTCTATGTCATTCTTTCTTTCTCTCTCAATATCTTTCTCTCTCAATATATCTGTCTATGTCATTCTTTCTTTCTCTCTCAATATCTTTCTCTCTCAATATATCTGTCTTTCTTTCTCTCTCAATATATCTGTCTTTCTTTCTTTCTCTCTCAATATCTGTCATTCATTCTTTCTCTCTCAATATATCTATCTATCTATGTCTTTCTTTCTCTCTTTCTCAATATATCTATGTCTTTCTTTCTCTCTCTAAATATATTTGTTTTTCTATATATACTGTATATGTTTAGGTGTCTAGCTGAACTCTTCTACTTGTAGAACAGAGCTTCTCTGCTGATGATGTATAAACACGTCCATTTCTCTGTGTGGTTACAGTAAAGAAGTCAATGAACAACACAACTAGGAATATGATTATGACATATTTCCTGCCATTTATCACCCAAACGGCTATTTATCTCCATCAGTGGTAACTGCCCTATGGGTCACAAATTACCCATAAAAAAAAAAAAAAATCTTTATTTTCCTGGCAGCTGGTCTATTAACAGAAGGTTGACGTGAACCGATCTGAAGGACACTATGCAGTTAATAATCACCGCCTCGAGATCTCTGCTCTCTAGGACCGTCACAAAGAGCAACAATAATGACGGTTTAAAACAAATATGGAAATTTCAACACCTTAAGAGCACTCCTTGTTGCTTTTTATCTTCTGCAAAGCATCGAGTAATGCAGGCTGACACGTTACTCATAATGAAATCTCCTTATTTTGAATTCCTTTTCACACAACTTGGCGAGAGAGAGGTTTAAAAATTAATTTTCAATTGGCATACCGGCTGTGTGTTGAGAAGCCGCCGCGTCTTCTAAGGTCCTGCTGAGACTACCCAACATGAATAAGCAATTAGAAGCAGATCTGGTGCAACTACAGAAGCATCTGACTGTAAAACGAAGAGGCGCAAAAAAAAATAATATATATATATATATAATACAGTCTGCTTTTTAATTTATTTTTTAAAGATTTGGTAAGCGAAATTCAGGTTAACTATTTGAAGGATACTGGGCTCCCTTAAAAGGTTATTTTATGATTCCGAGGGTTGTGAGACTGTTGTTAATAAAGGTTTTTTTTGCAATGCTCTTAATATATTTATTATATATACTAAAATATATATGTGCTGTGTGATATGATCATACACACAGAACATTACTGAGTTTTATTGCTGTGGAACTCTGATACACTCATACACACTGCACATTACTGTATCAGAGTTCCACAGCAATAAAACTCACAGGAATGTGCAATGTGTATGAGTGTATCAGAGTTCCACAGCTGTAAAACCCACAGTAATGTGCAGTGCGTATGAGTGTATCAGAGTTCCACAGCAATTAAATTCACAGTAATGTGCAGTGTGTATGAGTGTATCAGAGTTCCACAGCAATAAAACTCACACTCATACACACTGCACATTACTGTGAGTTTTATAGCTGTGGAACTCTGATACACTCATACACATTGCACATTCCTGTGAGTTTTATTGCTGTGGAACTCTGATACAGTAATGTGCAGTGTGTATGAGTGTATCAGAGTTCCACAGCAATAAAACTCACAGGAATGTGCAATGTGTATGAGTGTATCAGAGTTCCACAGCTGTAAAACCCACAGTAATGTGCAGTGCGTATGAGTGTATCAGAGTTCCACAGCAATTAAATTCACAGTAATGTTGCAGTGTGTATGAGTGTATCAGAGTTCCACAGCTATAAAACTCACACTCATACACACTGCACATTACTGTGAGTTTTATAGCTGTGGAACTCTGATACAGTAATGTGCAGTGTGTATGAGTGTATCAGAGTTCCACAGCTATAAAACTCACAGTAATGTGCAGTGTGTATGAGTGTGAGTTTTATAGCTGTGGAACTCTGATACACTCATACACATTGCACATTCCTGTGAGTTTTATTGCTGTGGAACTCTGATACACTCATACACAGTGCACATTACTGTGAGTTGTATAGCTGTGGAGCTCTGAAACACTCATACACACTGCACATTACTGTATCAGAGTTCCACAGCAATAAAACTCACAGGAATGTGCAATGTGTATGAGTGTATCAGAGTTCCACAGCTGTAAAACCCACAGTAATGTGCAGTGCGTATGAGTGTATCAGAGTTCCACAGCAATTAAATTCACAGTAATGTGCAGTGTGTATGAGTGTATCAGAGTTCCACAGCAATAAAACTCACAGGAATGTGCACTGTGTATGAGTGTATCAGAGTTCCACAGCAATAAAACTCACAGGAATGTGCAATGTGTATGAGTGTATCAGAGTTCCACAGCTATAAAACTCACACTCATACACACTGCACATTACTGTGAGTTTTACAGCTGTGGAACTCTGATACACTCATACACACTGCACATTACTGTATCAGAGTTCCACAGCTATAAAACTCACAGTAATGTGCAGTGTGTATGAGTGTGAGTTTTATAGCTGTGGAACTCTGATACACTCATACACATTGCACATTCCTGTGAGTTTTATTGCTGTGGAACTCTGATACACTCATACACAGTGCACATTACTGTGAGTTGTATAGCTGTGGAGCTCTGAAACACTCATACACACTGCACATTACTGTGAGTTTAATTGCTGTGGAACTCTGATACAGGAATGTGCAGTGTGTATGAGTGTGAGTTTTATTGCTGTGGAACTCTGATACACTCATACACACTGCACATTACTGTGAGTTGTATAGCTGTGGAGCTCTGAAACACTCATACACACTGCACATTACTGTGAGTTTAATTGCTGTGGAGCTCTGTGATGTGCTCATACACACTGCACATTACTGTGAGCTTTACTGCTGTGGAACTCTGATACACTCATACACACTGCACATTATTGTGAGTTGTATTGCTGTGGATCTCTGATATAGTACTGTGCAGTGTGTATGAGTGTGAGTTTTCTGCTGTGGAACTCTGATACGCTCATACACACTGCACATTACTGTGAGTTTTATTGCTGTGCAGCTCTGTGATACAATCATACATGGCACATATTTTGTTGTTTTTTGGGGGGAGCAGGATTTCATTCTTGAACCCAAGCAGCACAATGTATTGGGCCGGCCCTGGCTTTAACCTATCTAATGCTGTCCTGCCTCCAGTAGAGAAATCAACCTCATCTGCTTTTATATTGTGAACGCTTAAGTCAACAGGGACTGGAGTCGTCCAACCTCTACGTCACCAGGGAATGACCGAAATGGTCGGTAGATACCTAGAGCTCCTAGGTATGTCTGTTTGCTTTGGCTCACATCACACACTTGCTTTACAGGTCCTCTAAACATCAGTATGAGGGATGCTGATTGGATTCGATCCATTGTAGCCAGTAAATCCAAAACACACACACGCACACAGTCCTCTGTGCACGCAGCGATTATTGATTATTACCAGCAGCATTCATAAAGTTAATCAATAATGTCAGGAGAGGGTCTGATGTGAGTGATTTTCCTTGAAATTGTATGTAGGGCATGCGAACTGGTAGAAAAGTGAACAAATTAAGTTTTTATTTATGTCTCCACTTAAAAACCACCAGCATCACTCATTGAAACAGGAACACGTCCGTGCAATACCATTTTTTTTGCATTTGCTTTTTATCCGCACGTGTCCGCCGTTACAGCAAGGCCTGTTACAGATTCCCTCTCTTGCCACCACTTAACCTTATTTTGGTCAGTAATCCTGCAGTTAAGAGGTTAATGATCCGTTACACCGAAAGTCGCCGGAGCTGATGCTCTAAGCTTGTTTGCGACGGACCTTGAAAAGATTATATTAGCCAAGTGCGCATGTGTGATTTTATTATTTTATGAAGCTCTGTGAATAGTGTATTTAACGTCATCTCTGTATTATTCAATTATTTGAATCTTGACCCGGGGGGGGGGGGCAACGATCGATAAAGTATCCTTTACAGAACGGCTTGACCCAACATCTATAGAGAGTAAGGAGAAGGGAATTAAGGTTCTTGGAAACACTATGTACATTTTTGATCACTGTTTTTCTTTTGCTAAAAAAGGAGGATTTGTTAAAAATAAAAAAACACACAAGAAACAGCTATAGAAAAAAAGAACAGAAATAAAAAAGGGAAATAACTATGAAAGTCAAGATATCACTCAGATTATGCATCCCATTGCCTATAATTACTGCGGACGGCTGCGGCTATGCAAGGCGGACCGGACAGATACAATTATCCTGACAAACCCCATCACTCCCTCGATAAATAGAATGTCGTCTTACTCAGCGGAAAGACACCATTTTTTTTCCTTGTGTATTGTCTTTCCATGTTTTAAAGTACGTTTCCCTTTAAATAAAGAGCTTTATTGTATAAAATGCTCGCATTTCGGACTCGTCTGAATTTTGGAATACAGTAGTATCCGAAGCCAGAGAGGTGGGGGTTACGTGGTAGGGAAGCTGCGATACACTGGCTGCTGTTGCACCAACATGTATACAAGCTGGGAAACGCTGTGCAGCCCTTTGCAAAGGGCATGCTGTACAGAGCCAGGTGTCTCTCGCTGACCCTGTGCAGCATGTCACAAGCTGGAGCTGCACAGAGTGTCCCAACGTGCTCCTCGAGGTGCTGCAGCACAAGAAAGTGCACCGTGGTCCAGCAGGAACCATTCAGAGCATCAGGGAAGTAAAAATTAGGGCCGGAAGAGTGTGAAAATTTGGATTTTGGAGTCTTCTGGACTTCAGAATCCCAGATGATGAGGGGTGCCCAACCGAAAACAAAGTATGCATAATGCAAGTGAAGATTTTGTGTCAGGACCCATAGCTGTAGCCATCGTGGAAAACCCCCCTGGTAGTACACTTCATGTTCTTTTTCACCCCTGAACCTGCATCCAGTAACAATATCCTGCAGTGAAACAGTTAAAAAACCAAACACTTGACACACAGAATAAAGGGCACCACCCCAGACAGACCATTGCTGGTCATTACAGCTTATGTGTTCACAGAGAGAAATGCTGTATACTTGCTGCTCTGCAATCCAAACTTGTTCCTGTTTATATTGCTTTCTGGCTCCTGCAACCATAACCATGTTTCCTACCATCCTTCAGAATACTACCTGGTAGACATGTGCACAGCACAAAATTTCGTTTTGAACTAATGGATTAGTCCTAAAATGCAATTTATTTAGTTGCTAAAGAAATTCGTTTTCAGTTCTTTAGTATGAAAACTAATTTCATTCATCCGAAAACCAGTGGATACAAATACAATTGTAGTGGCTCCTCAGAGGGCTGAGATCGCTGCTTGTTACAGTATCTCTCACTCTCAGCACACTATGGGCCATATTACATAGTTGGTGCTAACTTAACCAGAGCTGTTGTAAACTTACCAGAGCCATTATAGCCTTTCGAGGTTTTACGTTTACAACAGCTCTGATTAAGTTAGCACCAACTTTGTAATACTGCCCCATGTCAGGCAAAGCTGTTACAGTAACTGACTGCTGCTCATCACAGCGCTCAGAGTTTCAGTAAAACTAGTAAATAATATTTTTATATGTAAGAGGTTAGAACAATATTATTTCCTTGTTTTACTGAAACTCTGAGCGCTGTTATAGTCAGTTACTGTAACATCTGAGCCTGATACATTGTACTAAGATAATATAACAAGCAGCCGATCTCGGAGCTCACAGCCACTGGATTTAAAGGGCTAAAAAAAAACGCTCCTCTCTGTATAATGTTTATAACAGCCTCCTGCATTAATTAATACCCCTCTCTGTACAATGTATACAACATCCAACTGCATTTATTAATACCCCTCTCTGTATAATGTATACAACATCCAACTGCATTAATTAATACCCCTCTCTGTATAATGTATAGAACATCCAACTGCATTAATTAATGCCCCTCTCTGTATAATGTATAGAACATCCTCCTGAATTAATTAATGTCCCTCTCTGTATAGAACATCCTCCTCAATTTATACCTTTCTCTGTATAATGTATATAACATCCTCCTGCATTAATTAATGCCCCTCTCTGTATAATGTATAGAACATCCTCCTGCATTAATTAATGCCCCTCTCTGTATAGAACATCCTACTGCATTGGCATGTGGAGGGTGCAGAACGTTGGATGTTGCACTATTCATTGCTGGTCTCCTTCACTCCTCAATGTAATATCACAAAAAGGACTGAAACTAAAATGTAGTGCATTTTATTTTAGTTTCTTTCGTTTTTTGTACTGAGCAGTTTCGTATCTCTTGAGTCATACGAAAACTAAATTATCCCAAAATTTGGACTAAATCGTTTTAGTACTAAAACGAATGCACATGTCTACTACCTGGTCAGTTTCCATATACGTTCATCCTCCTCCACCCATACCCACCTGTTTATCTGTGCAGACCACTGCATCCTGGGTTCATACCCCTGCCATCCAGGTGCTACCCCGGTACCCATCCCTGACATCTTGTAGGACCTTTAGTGCAGCCATTTCCAGCCATTTTCCTCTCACCCATCCTTCTCACTCCCCGCTGTGCTTCTGGTTTATTCAGGGGTGTAACTAGAAATCACAGGGCCCCATAGCAAAATGTTGTATAGCCCCCCCTGCAACCTAACACCTCCCCCCGCAGTCTACCCCCCACACAAAAAAAATGAACTAATGCCATTGAACAACACATTATCACAGAGCATATCACGGAGCAGCACAGCAATAAAACTCACAGTAATATGCTGTGTTTATGAGCGTATCACAGAGCTGCACAGCAATAAACTCTCATGGAAATGGGCAGTGTGTGGGTATAAGCATACACAGAATCCACAGCCGTAAACGTTCACAGTAATAGGCATATGAGTATACACAGGAGCCACAGCAATATAACTCACAGTAAAGGCTGGGGTGTATGGACACAGAATCCACAGCAATATAACTCAGTCATGGTTGGGGTGTATGGGTACAGAATCCACAGCAGTAAAACTCCCAGCAATGTGCGTTATGTATGAGCGTATCAGAATCCACAGCAATGAAACTCCCAGCAATGTGTAGTGTGTGTGAGTGTATCAGAATCCACAGCAATAAAACCCCAGCAATGTGCGGTGTGTGTCAACATATCATTCAGAATCCACAGCAATAAAACCCCAGCAATGTGCGGTGTGTGTCAGCATATCATTCAGAATCCACAGCAATAAAACCCCAGCAATGTGCGGTGTGTGTCAGCGTATCAGAAGCCACAGCAATAAAACTCCCAGCAATTTGTAGTGTGTGTGAATCAGACTCCACAGCAATAAAATTCCAGAAATGTGCGGTGTGTGTGTGTATCAGAATCCACAGCAATAAAACCCCAGCAATGCAGTGTGTATGAGTGTATCAGAATCCACAGCAATAAAACCCCAGCAATGCAGTGTGTATGAGTGTATCAGAATCCACAGCAATAAAATCCCAGCAATGTGCAGTGTGTGTGAGTGTATCAGAATGCACAGCAATAAAACCCCAGCAATGCAGTGTGTATGAGTGTATCAGAATCCACAGCAATAAAACCTCAGCAATGTGCGGTATGTGTTAGCGTATCAGAATCCACAGCAATAAAACCCCAGCAATGCAGTGTGTATGAGTGTATCAGAATCCACAGCAATAAAACCCCAGCAATGTGCGCTGTGTGTGAGTGTTATCAGAATCCACAGCAATAAAACCCCAGCAATGCAGTATGTATGAGTGTATCAGAATCCACAGCAATAAAACCTCAGCAATGTGCGGTGTGTGTGAGTGTATCAGAATCCACGGCAATAAAACCCCAGCAATGCAGTGTGTATGAGTGTATCAGAATCCACAGCAATAAAACCTCAGCAATGTGCGGTGTGTGTGAGTGTATCAGAATCCACGGCAATAAAACCTCAGCAATGTGTGGTGTGTGTCAGCGTATCAGAATCCACAGCAATAAAACCTCAGCAATGTGCGGTGTGTGTGAACCAGAATTCTTTATTATATATTTACCGGGTGTGGGGGCCCTCCAGGCCGCGGAGCCCGTGGCTTTGATTCCATGAGGGGGGGGGCCGGATGCCATGCAGGAGGGTGCCCGGTCCTGAAAAGCGTGAGAGTCAGTGGAAAGAGAGGGTGGCTGCACGCACGCGTGCGTGTGTGTGCAGGTCACGCGGTCCGGCCAGTCAGGTGGTACAGAGACTCAGTACCACCTGACTGGCTGGACCGCGTGACATGCGCACGCACGCAGCCGCCTCCCCTTCAACACGGACTCTTACACTATTCAAGACCGGGAACCCTCCTGCATGGCATCCGGGCCCCCTTAACCCGCGGGCCCTTAGGCGGCGCCCGAGGAGTCAGTCCAGCCGTGCCTGCTCATCTTCACCAGGCCCCACTCGGCTGTGGACCCCATAGCGCCCGCGTGGGTCGCTATGGCGGTAGTTCCGCCATTGGGTTTATTCTATCATGCCTTTATTCAATCCTTACCATGTCCCATTTTCACGTGGTCGACTGTCTCTCACCACAAATTTAGCATTTCTTCTTTCGCTTTCTAGGTTGGCACATGATGACTTAATGGTTAAGTTTCCTCTGGGCCTCTTTTGAAGAAATATACCTGAAACTGTAGATCCAATAGTCCTTATGTTAGCCACTTCACTGCCAAATGATTTTCCATTAAACCAATGGCTGGACTAGCAGTGTTATAGAAAATCACTTTCCATTACCCGTGCAGTAAACATGTATAGAAGTGTCTCTACTGTACATTTTGACTGTAAGTAAACCCTATTTGACAGGCAGAGGGCTCCCTCTGGTGGCCAAAAAATGCTACTGCATTCACATCACAGTATGGGCTCCATGTTTTCTTGAAAGAAAAAGGGAACTCAAAGCTTTTCAAACTATTTCGATACATCACCTGACACCTCCAATGTCCTGAAGCGTTAGGGGCACCTTTTGTATCTCATTTACAAACAAATTCCTTTGCGCTGCTCCAAGAATTAGATCCGAACGTGTTTACTTGCTTTGGGATTCCTGACGAGCTTTTGAAGATATACTCGATCATGGCAGTGAAATGGTTATTGCAGTGCACCTTTAAGAGTCCCAAACAGAAATGTGTTTAATCTTGAATGGAGAATGCATTCATGTTCCTCTTGCAAAGCTGACCTACTTTACCATCACCAGGCAAAGATGTTTGGAGGTCCCACAAAATGCTTTGACTTTGCACCCTCCTTTGTAGATGTGTGTTATAATTCCCAAGAATCTCAGCACTATCGTTATGCAAGTAACACCTCTCTTTGAGGGATACATAACAAGCCAACCCTTCAAGTTCCAGAAGGCTAGTTGGGAGATGTTAAAATGCACCTGTTATGAGTAAAATTAGTTTTTCCCATGTGACAGGGCACCTCTCCTTTTATATAGATAAGCGGATTATCGCTTACCTGCATAATGTAAAAAAAACTGAGATATTTCTGGTTTAACATTTCCCCCTCGCCTCGGAGCTGGTGCCATGCTGCTCGGGGGGGGGGACTGCTGCGTGCATAGAGTCACCCTACAGGACGGCCCCCCGCACAGTTAGTTTGCTGCGCTGGTTGTCGCTCAGATCATGACAGACAGAGGGTGCAGCACTTCCAGCGAGCAGGAGGCGGTCCTGTAGAACGTCTCTCTGCTCACAGCAGTCATCCTCAATGCGGCATGCCGCAGTCAGGTGGTGGAAGAGGGGAAACTTAAAAACAGATTATCTCCATGTTTCCCTGGATATTCTTCATGTTTTACATTATGTAGGTCAGTGAAAAAAGCTGATCTATATAACTGAAGAGGCGCCCCGTCACATGGGAAAAATTATTTTAACCCATGACAGGTGCACTTTAAGAATGCCTTCCCTATTAAGACGTTCGAGCTATTCATGTAGCGAGAAAAAGAGAGTGCTTAGCCTGTTTCCCAGGCAGGTAATTAAACCCCAGTTTGGTAGATATAATCAGGAATAAGGCTAAATGATCTGTGTTTGTATTTAAATTAAACACCAGTCAACCCCATACCTGCGTAGTCCAGCGAAGGATCAACTCCATTCTCTATAAACGGTTTCTATTGCCTGCCAGCAACGCCAAGGGGATAATTAACGTTTAGCTTTCCAGACGAACTCTACATTTTTCAGAGTTAACGGAGATAAATATTCTATCCTTACCAAGGTATTTAGCTCCCATACTCTCTACAAGGTTACAGGGCACGGTTCTGGTCATCAATAGCTGAGCTTAGCTCAGAGGAGTAATCATCACTATCAAAGGAAGAGCAATTAAATCAATTAAGATACAGGCCGTCTTCCAATTACACCAACTATCTGAGCCTTAAACCTTGGCTTTGCATGCATATAATCCCTACCTTGCCCTCGCCTCATTCCTTCGTGGTTGCATACGTGAACATCAGCATGTGCAAAGTCTACAATGTTAAACACGGCCATTGTTGGGAGTCTGGCAAGCTTAGAAAAGATCCCTGTGGTGGAAAAAAAGGAACAGTCAATTCTGAGAAATTAAAACAATACAGGGAGTATGCGATCCCCGCAGACCTCCAAGAACTAGTGGTGCTCATGTGAAAGCCCATTGGACTATTCGACCATTAAGGATTTTATCCCTAAAATTCGAAACACTATAAAAAATTTAAATTGTTATTCTAAAATAATTAGTATGTAAAACTGCACATTTTTTTAAAGTGTATTCATTCATCACTCACAGAAAAATTGCTGGGATAAAACGTTCTGCACACTAGATGGCATCCTTTATCTTGCACAATTTCAGACAGGCCCTGCATAATTTTTTGATTTCTGAAATTTTGCAATTTGCTGATTTGGATCTATATAAAATGTTTTAGAAATGCCTGAAATTTTAGTGGTGCACACATTTCTAGCCCCTGTACCCCTGTAAATCTATACCTCTCTATTTGCCTACTCTAACTCCCCCCATACTACCCTCTATATCCACCTCTATACCCCTAAATGTTAGGGTTAGTGTTAGGGTTAGGAGTAGGGTCATTCCTATGGTTGGGTTACTGTTAAAGATACTGTTAGGCTTATTCATTCTGTTTAGGATTAGGGTTACTGTTTCTGCATTCATCAGGGTTATGGCTATAATTAGGTCTAGGGTTAGGAGTAGGGTCATTCCTATGGTTGGGTTCCTGTTAAAGTTACTGTTAGGTTTATTCATTCTGTTTAGGATTAGGGTTACTGTTTCTGCATTCATCAGGGTTATGGCTATAATTAGGTCTAGGGTTAGGAGTAGGGTCATTCCTATGGTTGGGTTCCTGTTAAAGTTACTGTTAGGCTTATTCATTCTGTTTAGGATTAGGGTTACTGTTTCTGCATTTATTAGGGTTATGGCTATAATTAGGTCTAGGGTTAGGAGTTGGGTTACTTTTAGGGTTGAGTTACTGTTATACTTACTGGTTCTGATACAGTTAATGTGTCTGCATGTATTAGGATTAGAGCAAGAATTAAGATTATTGTTAGGATTAGGGTTACTGTTATGCTTACTGGTTCTGTTTATGTTAGCATTAGAATTACTGAGGAAGCCTATACGGCGAAAACGCGTTCTGGTGATCCTTTTAAAGCTTTTGGCCCCTATTACATTCTTCCCGCAGTGTGTTTTGCGTGCTCAAATGCGCATTTGCGCGAGGTGCAAAACCCTTTGCGCTGAACGTCGTATTACAACGTTCACACAAACGATGTGCGTTATCGTTTAACGCAGCTGGACTTGCGCGAGCGTGATGAACTGTGCGCGTCCTATTATTATTATTATTATTATTCTTTATTTACAAAGCGCCAGCATATTCCGCAGCGCTGTACAATAAGCACAGTATAGACAACATTTGACAAACAGTACAGGAGGAGATGAGGGCCCTATTCCCGTAGGAACTCACAATCTGGGAGGGTTGGGGTTGGAAACAGGAGGAGAGGACTGTAAGGTGAGAGTGATTGATGGTTGCGTCAGTGAGTTGGGTGGTAGGCTTCCCTAAATAGGAACGTTTTAAGGGAGCGTTTGAAGGAAGAGAAGTTAGGGGAAAGTCTGACAGTACGAGGGAGAGCGTTCCAGAGAGTGGGGGCTGCGCGTGAGAAATCCTGCAGTCTATCATGGGAAGAGGTGATGCGGGGAGAAGCTAGGCGCAGGTCACTGTTTGACCTTAGGGAGCGGGCCGGGGTGTATTTGGTGATTAGTGAGGACAGGTAGTGGGGAGCTGAGTTAGTGAGGGTTTTGTAGGTAAGGATAAGGATTTTGAACTTAATTCTGCAGTGGATGGGGAGCCAGTGAAGGGACTCGCAGAGGGGAGCGGCAGAGACAGAGCGGCGGGTGAGGTGAATTAGCCTGGCGGAGGCGTTCAGGATGGATTGTAGGGGGGAGAGGCGGGACAGAGGGAGGCCAGATAAGAGATTATTGCAATAGTCGAGTCGGGAGATTACCAGGGCATGTATGAGTTGTTTTGTAGTGACAGCGGTAAGAAATGGCCGAATTCTGGAAATATTACGCAGTTGGTATCGGCAGGAGGAGGAAAGAGACTTGATGTGGGGGATGAAGGAAAGAGCAGAGTCAAGTGTAACTCCAAGACAGCGAACTTGGTTTGATGGGGAAATGGTGATACCCTCCACCGTGATAGAGAAGTCAGGAGGTGGGGAGGCATTGGAGGGAGGAATAAGTAGGAGTTCAGTCTTTGACATGTTGATCTTTAGGTGGTGGGAGGCCATCCAGGAGGAGATGCCAGATAAACAGTCACTGACTTTTGAAAGGACAGGGGGAGAGAGATCAGGGGTAGAGAGGTAGATCTGAGTGTCATCAGCGTAGAGGTGGTAATTGAAGCCAAAGCTGTTGATGATTTTGCCCAGGGAGGAGGTGTAGATGGAAAAGAGCAGAGGACCAAGGACAGAGCCTTGAGGTACACCAACAGATAGAGGCAATGAGGAGGAGGAGTTTCCAGCAAAGGACACACAGAAGGACCTGTTGGATAAATAGGATTCGACCCAAGCGAGTGCAGTGTCACCGAGACCCAGAGAGTTGAGGGTCTGTAGAAGTAGGGGGTGGTCAACAGTGTCAAAAGCAGCCGAGAGGTCGAGCAGGATGAGAATAGAATAGTGGCCGTGTTTTTTAGCAGTTAGGAGGTCGTTGGTGACTTTGGTGAGGGCAGTTTCAGTTGAGTGTAGGGGACGGAAGCCAGATTGCAGGGGTCAAGTAGGGAATTGGAGGACAGGAAGAGGGAGAGGCGGTTGAAGACTAGTTTTTCTAAGAGCTTTGATGTGAAGGGAAGCAGGGATACAGGGCGGTAGTTGGATGGAGAGTTGGGATCGAGGGATGGTTTCTTTAGTAAAGGGGAAACTAGCGCGTGTTTGAAGGCGGATGGAAAGGAGCCAGTGGAGAGAGATAGGTTGAAGATGTGTGTGAGAGCAGGGGTGAGGGAGGAGGAGAGGGGAGGAATTAGATGTGAGGGAATGGGGTCGAGCGGGCACGTGGTGAGATGTGAGGAGGACAATAAGGAATTGACTTCCTCCTCAGTGGCTGGGAGGAAGCGACAGAGGGTGGCAGAGGGGACCTCTGGGAGTGGAGGTGGCAGATAACTATCTTGTGTTGGGATGTTGCTTCTGATATTTAGAGTTTTACTGAGGAAGTAGTCTGCCAGGTCTTGAGCGCTGAAGGCAGCTGTGGGGGGAGGTGCAGGTGGGTAGAGGAGGGTGTTGAAGGTGGACCAGAGCCGTTTAGGGTTGGAGGACAGAGTAGATATAAGAGATGAGAAGAAGGATTGTTTGGCCAAGTGGAGGGCAGAGGTGTATGACCGGAGAATAAACTTGAAGTGAACAAAATCAGCTTCAGAGCGGGATTTCCTCCAGGCACGCTCTGCAGTGCGGGAGCATCTTTGCAGGTAGCGTGTCTGGAGGGTGTGCCAGGGCTGAAGCTGGCGGCGTGGGGCCTTACAGAGTCGAAGAGGAGCAAGAGCGTCTAGAGCAGAGATAAGAGTAGTGTTGTAGTGATTAGTGGCAGCATCAGGGCAGGTGAAGGATGAGGTATGAGGGAGGTGGTGAAGTAGGTTGGAGAATTGATGGGGGTCCACAGCATGTAGATTTCTGCGAGTGTGTGTGCGGGGTGGGGGAGCAGGGTGTTTAGGAAGTCCAGATAGGTTGAAAGAGAGAAGGTGGTGGTCAGAGATGGGGAAAGGGCGACAGTTGAACTCAGAAATGGAGCAGAGGTTGGAAAAGACAAGGTCAATAGCGTGACCATCGCGGTGGGTAGGGAGGAGGGAGGATTGTGTGAGTCCAAGGAGGACGTGAGTGAAAGAAGTTTGGAGGCAGCAGGGGCGGAAGGATCATCAATGGGAATGTTGAAGTCCCGAGAATTAGGCATGGAAGATTAGAAGACAGGAAGTGAGAAAGCCAGGTAGCAAAGTGGTCAAAGAACTGGGAGGTTGGTCCCGGTGGGCGGTAGATGACTGCCCCCCTGAGAGCCAGAGGAGAGAACAGGCGGATGCAGTGTGTCTCGAAGGAGGAGAAGGAGAGGGATGGGGGTGGAGGGAGATGCTGGTAGGTGCAGGTGGGAGAGAGCAGGATTCCGACCCCGCCACCATTTCTCTCACCCGGTCTGGGGGTATGGCTCAAGTGTAGACCGCCATGTGAGAGAGCAGCAACGGAGGCCGTGTCAGAGGGAGTTAGCCAGGTTTCAGTTAAAACTAGGAGGTTGAAGGAGTTTGAAAGGAAGAGGTCATGGACGGCTGTGAGTTTGTTGCACACAGAGCGAGCGTTCCAGAGGGCGCAGGAGAAAGAGGACAGGCGCTGAGGGATTATGGGAATGAGGTTGCTGGGCTTGCAGGGAGGTGATTTATGTGCGATGGAGATAGGATGAGAGTGAAGTATTGGATGTGTTGTGGGGCCAGGGTTAGGGGATATGTCACCTGAATAGAGTAACAGCAGGAGGGTGAGAAAGAGAAGGTGGGAATGGGATTTGTGGGAGTGGGAGGCAGCACGAGAGTTAGAGGGAGACCATGTTCTGAGGAAACAAAGGAGCTCATGGGAGGCCATCATGTGGGACGAGAGGAGGGAGGGAGAGATGCAGATAGTGTAGGGGTCGGTGGTAGAGGGGCAGGAGTTCCATTTAAGGAGAAAGGTAGAAGTAAAGAGCAGAAGCGTGAGAGAAAGCATGATATAGACGTGTGTTTACCCAGAGTAAAATTGGGCCTTGCAGTTCCTTCCTCCAGTCCCGCAACTCCAGGAAATCAACTCTGAGCGTCCACTTAAGAATGCCACTTGGGGATCGCACAAGAGCCAAGGCTCAGTGGAGCTGGTCTTAAATGTTATAAAGGGCGGACTGATTACTTTTTAACTGCCTAAATGCAAACACCTGAAGCTGGATGGGCTGTGTCAACAGGGCAGGAGATTCACATGCTAATTAGCAAAGCAAATGGTGGAGAAAAACAAAAATAAATAAAAAAACACAGAAAAAAAACAAGGAAACGTTATAATGTGGGTGCCTGCGAATACTGGGTGATAGGGGTCCTACCAGCAAAAGTATGCAGGGGATCAGTTGAGATGTGGGTGTCTGTGGATGATGGGTGATAATGCCTACCAGCAAAAGTATGCAGGGGATCAGTTGAGATGTGGGTGTCTGTGGATGATGGGTGATAATGCCTACCTGTGGAGAGAGGAGACACAGGAATTAGGGATCGTGATGGCGTAGGGGATCTTGGATAAAACTCCAGGAAATCAACTCTGAGTGTCCACTTAAGAATGCCACTTGGGGATCTCACAAGAGCCAAGGCTCAGTGGAGCTGGTCTTAAATGTTATAAAGGGCGGACTGATTACTTTTTAACTGCCTAAATGCAAACACCTGAAGCTGGATGGGCTGTGTCAACAGGGCAGGAGATTCACATGCTAATTAGCAAAGCAAATGGTGGAGAAAAACAAAAATAAATAAAAAAACACAGAAAAAAACCAAGGAAACGTTATAATGTGGGTGCCTGCGAATACTGGGTGATAGGGGTCCTACCAGCAAAAGTATGCAGGGGATCAGTTGAGATGTGGGTGTCTGTGGATGATGGGTGATAATGCCTACCAGCAAAAGTATGCAGGGGATCAGTTGAGATGTGGGTGTCTGTGGTGAAAGGTATTTTAATATGATAGGTAGTTGAATCCACCCCCCCCCCCCATTATAAGTGTCAAACCCGCAAGTCTTTTACTTGCATAGGATGTTAGCCTGTGGAATTTAGCCATTTCCTTTGTGTGCAGGAAGGGGTGTGTGAAAAGTGTATGCTAGAAAAAGCCATCTCTGAATCAATATAGTAATTTTTGGCTCACTGTTGGTTAAACTCTGACGTAGAAATGTATCTGTATGCTGATTGGCTATAAGTTCTTTGAAATCTAATAAAAGACCTGTCTAAGGAAGGATATTTCAGACAGGACTGACGCTACATTGCTTTGTGGCTGATTTTGTTGTCTCTCGCCATGGTGAAGCGCCGCGCCCTGTTTTCAACTTTGATATATGAGAAGAAACTTGAAAAAGGTTTATTGAAATTTCATAAATGGTAATTATTATAGGGAGTTTGTTTTGTTTGCTTTAAATCCAAATTTATCATGTGGATGATGGGTGATAATGCCTACCAGCAAAAGTATGCAGGGGATCAGTTGAGATGTGGGTGTCTGTGGATGATGGGTGATAATGCCTACCTGTGGAGAGAGGAGACACAAGAATTAGGGATCGTGATGGCGTAGGGGATCTTGGATAAAACTCCAGGAAATCAACTCTGAGCGTCCACTTAAGAATGCCACTTGGGGATGTCACAAGTTAACATTGTGAGCGCAAATTCGTTCATGCGCTGGTATGCGGATGGTATTACAATCTTCGCGCAACTTTTATGAACGACGTTTGCACGCATTTTTTTAACGTCTTTGAAAAGCTGGTGGTAACTGCAAATCGGAACATTTTGGCTGAAACAAAAATACAGCAGAGTATAGTTACATATTCTACACATACCCAAACAATACCAAACCAGAGCATGGCCTTTCCAACGATACCACACATGACCATGTAGAATGTTTTTAAAAAAAAACAAAAATTGAAAATAAAAATAAAAAAATATTTAAAAAAAAATTATATAAAAAAAATAAACAAGTTTTTTTTGTTTTTGTTTTGTCAATGCAGCAATATTGTTCCCATTGCAATTATAATGTGAACAATGATGCTGCACTAACGATTTTTGTTTGGGGTTTGTTTGTTAAAAATCACGTAATTTCCCCCCCCCAAAAAATGTAACGAGACCCCATTTCTAATTTTTTTAACAAGCGCACCCCATACAAAATATAACCGCAATTGCTCGCATGTTAAAATGTGAAAAATAAACACTTTACACGTTGTAAATTATTGAAAATTCTAATTTTATTGAATTTTTTGTTATATTATACAGACAGGGCATGACGTATACATATAATAATGACATATTATGAATCTGCCGAGTCTGCCGGAAAGAACGATATATAATATGTCTGGGTCATATACTAAAATATGGCTTGAAAACACGTTTAAACATGATGAGCGAAACCGGTAAAATTGAGCTCAGAACAGAGTCGTGAAATGCCTCAGCAGCGAAAGGGTTACATAAAAGTCTATGGGCCCTCTTACGCTCTTGGCGTTAAAACGCGGCCACAAGGGAGGAAAAACTGCACCTGCCTGACTCCTGACTCTTGCCCTAAACCTAACCCTAATTCTAATACACACAAACACAGTTTCTGTAACCCTAACAGTAATGCTAATGCTTAGGGAATTGAGATGTGGAGACAGCGCTTATTTATGTGTTTTATCTTGTATGTCAGGATAAAGTATTAGGGTGAGTGCTGCCACTAGAATATAAAGTGTCCACACACCTCAAAAGACACAATAAGATAAAGCAAGAGAAAGGGTTCCGGGCACGCCCTAATGGTTATGTACTAAAACAGCATATGTATGTATATGTATAATAAGAGCAATTTGCAATAAAAAATTTAATATATACTGAATAATTCATGCATAGGATGGAAGTACTGTAAGATTGGAATACTTATATTTCCGTTCTGTCTGTGTTAGGATTAGAGTCTGTATGTTTGGAGTATGTAGATGTCCCATACCAACCTTGAATGTGTCCGATTGCGATCCGAGATATATTTTATTTGTCTTTTAATACCAATTTGAATAAAAAGCTCCTATAGTACACCACCATTTGTAGGTTTGTACGGCTTCAACGAACCTTTAAAAATGTAAACCATGAATCTGGAGTCATAAACATTCCATTATCAGATGACTTACATGAAATATAGGGTTACGTATTTGATCAAAAATAGTATTTTACTGTTTTTTATCACAGAAACTCACAAAACAACTAACTAATGGCATTTTCGTCCTGTGGAATCGTTCTATATTGGATTGGTTTGAAGCCATTGAATTTAACAGCCTGACCCATTGAGCCTGGCTAATATTCAGATCCATCTCTTTTCCATGTTGGTTTACACAAGACTGATTTGTTTTGGTACCTACTGTTATGTACATAAATAAATAAAATCATGCATACCTCTGAGCTTGTAATAGACGACATCGATGGGAATAACATGGTCGGCATGTAGTGGGTGCCTGGAGAGATGAGAAGAAGGTTCTCCCCGATGCTAACATAAACTCATCAATCACGCGAGTTGCATTTTATTCACGCAGGCTGCAAAAAGAGCTGACATTTAGGTGATATATAGACTTATAGGAAAGGATTTAGTCTGGCATTATAGGTACAGGACCTGACGTGTCATACATCACGCAATCTGCCATATTAAAAAACAGTAAACAGACAGCCCAATCTTCGGCCGAGTTAATACTCCTGTATATTCCCAAAGTGCTTACCTTGGCACTGGTGCAAATACAGCAGGTATGGAGGGAGGATGCACATGTGTACAACGTGTGAAAGAATACAGCTATCAAACATGACCATGCAAGAGATACAGGGTTATACAAAGAGAGCTGAATTGGCTCCGAAATTGCACTGAATTGCTGAATTTTCCCGTACGGTGTAATTTCGGAGCCATTCGGGTATTCTAAAAAGCTGGCAATTCTTCCTGCAGGTCCCTGCGTCTCTCAGTCTATCTCTCTATCTCTCTCTACATCCATCTATCTATCTCTATCTCTCTCTACATCCATCTATCTCTCTAAATATATCTATCTATCTATATATCCATATATATCTCTCTCTCTATATCTCTCTATATCTCTCTACATTTATCTATCTATCTATATCTCTCTCTATCTCTCTACATCTTTCTCTCTACATCTATCTATCTATCTCTACATCTCTCTATCTATCTCTCTCTACATCTATCTCTCTCTACATCTATCTATCTATATCTCTCTACATTTATCTATATCTCTCCCTATCTATCTCTCTCTCTCTACATATATCTATCTCTCTCTCTATCTACCTATATATCTCTCTCTCCCTATCTCTACTTTTACCTATCTCTCTCTACATCTATCTCTACATCTATTTATCTATCTCTCTCTCTACATCTATCTATCTCCATCAGGGTTATTCAAAGAGATCCGAATTGCTTGAGAAAGGTAACCGAACGCTGAAAATCACCTTTCCTGGCCATTCGGCTATCCAGAGAGCAGGCAATTCGCCAAATCCTAGCGAATTGCCTGAACAAACGGTGCCTGTTCGGTGCCTGTTCGAGGGCAGTGAAATCCCCATAGAGAAGCACTGCTTTGGCTATTCAGAGAATAAAAAAAACAGCAGTGAAAGGTTCCCCTAATGCCCTGCCATTCGGTGGTTTAATTCGGCAAATTTATTCAGGAGAATCCCATAGGCTTCAATGTTAAAAATATTCCCGTTTTAATCCAATATCTAATAAAACGTTTATTATAAAATTCTGCAGTAAAGAGTCTCTTTATAGATTTTTTAGGATATTTTAAGCATTTTTCAGAATTGTTTTTTTTTTTAAAAAAAGTCAGTATTTTTTTTTAAGTTTACCTATTTTTTCTGTAACAGCTCTCTTTATTATCATTCCCTGGACCTCATATGCAAATTTCAGACATTTTCGCTCAGTAGTTTCTTTGCAAACAGTGTTTCACGTTTCAAACATTCATACAAACTGTTTTCCTAATTTATTCACTTCACTCTGTCTGCAGTCTCGGCTTTCTTGGCTTTTTCCGGCGGCTTCGCTGCGGGTGATCGGCTCCTGTTCGGGTTTTCCGTGGTTTTCAGCAGGTTAATCCAGATGTTTTTGAGGGTTTTCGGCGTGCATTCACTGGGTTTTGCGGTTCGTTTTCGTCGGGTTTGCGGCAGCTTTTCCCTGCAATTCGGGGGCCCTGTGGTCCTTGCTGAATACACCGCAGGGTCACCGAAATGGGATCAGCAAATCGTACCGAATTGAAGAGAACGAAAAGTCACCGAACGTGCGGTGACTTTTCGGATCTCTTTGAATTACCCTGAAAGTGTTGGCCAAATAGGAACTCCGTTCCTCCTGCAGAAATCTTAGAAGAACTGCATTCCCACTAGTTCCTGCTCAACTTGAACCCAGGATAACTCTACAGGATAAACATTAATAACACTATGCTAAAAAGGCACCGAACAAAATTTGAATTCCTAGCTCTTCAGACAAAGCCACTTGTGTAGACACTACTGCGCCTGCAACCTCCTCCACCGGGGGTGCGATCTGCGCCTACTTAGCTGGAGAATCAGACGGAGCCATTAATCAAGCAGCCTGGAGCGCCGGAGATGCTCACACTATTTTGTTTGGGTCATTTTCAGTTTGCTGTTCTGTGTGGAACATATTTGTCTCAGATTTAAGGGATTTGCATTAATAATGCAACGCGGCGCTGGCATTAAAAAATAAAGCAGGAGAGTTTGGGAATCTGTAATGCAGAGAAGCTATGCAGACATATCCACAGGAAAGCGTCTTAAATCACATCTCAAGAGTTGTCAGATAATTTAACACTTCACATGTCACGGGAGTGAGCAAAAGACACTTCCCTCTGTTTTACGAGCTCCTTTGGAACTCAAAGAATACATATTAACCAAGCAGACAATGGGTTTTTATGCTTGGAATGTTCTTAAGCTACTGTTTGTCCCCAAACAAAGCCGTGGGGGCTTAATTTAGCAAACATTGTGGTGTTAACATGGGGGTGAGCATGTCCCCAATTAATTCAGCTACTAATTCTATATACGTAAAGGGAATCCACAAGGTAGAGGAAGGGAGTATATTTAAAAGGAAACAAAGTAGCAAAACAAGAGGACATAGTCTTAGATTAGAGGGGTAAAGGTTTAAAAGTAACATCAGGAAGCATTATTTTACTGAGTGGGTGGTGGATACATGGAACAGTCTTCCAGTTGAAGTGGTAGAGGCCAAAACAGTAATTGAATTTAAGCAGGCATGGGATAGGCATAAGGCTATCCTAAACAAAAGATAAATCCAGGTAAAGTATCCATGTAATTGGGCAGACTAGATGGGCCGAAAGGTTCTTATCTGCCGACATTTTTCTATGTTTCTATGTTTCTAATACATTACACTATTTTATGTAACAATGCTCTGCCTTTTTGGTCATTGATCTAGTAATCCATAATTGTTGAAGATACAAAGACACACACACAAGTACAATTACAAGTATTCATAAAGCGCCAACAATTTTGCAGCACTGTACAATGGGTAGGATGACATAAACCAAACAAGATCGACACACTGTGAGCGATACGAAAAGATGACTCTGCTCAGGAGTTTACAGTCTAGGAGGAGTGAGATGACACATTGAGGTGAGAGAAAATAGCCGGGTATGAGAATAATGGGATGCATGGGGGCTATGTGGGGGATAGAACAGGAAAGGTGCACGTGGGGGATATGGAGTGAACTCAAAGGGTTCCCGGAAGTAATGCGTTTTTAGAGATTTCTTGAAAGATTTGAGGGATGGAATGTGAGGCAGATGTAGAGGGGTAATCTGGGATTGATTGAAGCCAATGACGAGAGGGTTACAGTAATCAAGGTGGGAGATAATAAGAGCTTTGGTGAGAATTCAATTAGAGTCCTGGTTGAGAAAACCAGGTTCCTTATCCTTACCTACAAAACCCTCACTAACTCAGCTCCCCACTACCTGCCCTCACTAATCACCAAATACACCCCAGCCCGCTCCCTAAGGTCAAACAGTGACCTGCGCCTAGCTTCTCCCCGCATCACCTCTTCCCATGATAGACTGCAGGATTTCTCACGCGCAGCCCCCACTCTCTGGAACGCTCTCCCTCGTACTGTCAGACTTTCCCCTAACTTCTCTTCCTTCAAACGCTCCCTTAAAACATTCCTATTTAGGGAAGCCTACCACCCAACTCACTGACGCAACCATCAATCACTCTCACCTTACAGTCCTCTCCTCCTGTTTCCAACCCCAACCCTCCCAGATTGTGAGTTCCTACAGGAATAGGGCCCTCATCTCCTCCTGTACTGCTTGTCAAATGTTGTTCAATGTATTGTAACCCTGTCTATACTGTGTTTATTGTACAGCGCTGCGGAATATGCTGGCGCTTTATAAATAAAGAATAATAATAATAATAATAAAAAAGGGCAGATGCATGCAATGTTTTTTTAGCTGAACATGTCAGGATTTGGTTAGTGAATGAATGTGAGGAGTGAAGCAGAGATTGGAGTCAAAGAGGACACAGAGACAGTGAGCTTTTTGAGGTGGAGGTAATGAGGGAACCATTCACCTGAAAGGAAATAGGGGCAAGAGTATTAGATGTATGGGAGGGAACACAAGAACTTCACATTTGGAGAGAGTAGAATTTGTATAGAGAGAGGAATAAGAAGGACAACACTCAAGTGGTCTCCTTTTTTTTTATCCAATGGCTCATATTCCAACTGAGCCAGTAATGAAGAGCTACTAATGGAAAAATGAGACCTGAGCCGTTATCTCTAAGTGGCTCCCTATTACCAGCTCTAGAAAAAGTGAGTCTCTATGCCAGTGGTCCAACTCTAAATATGTGGGAAACACTAATAGATAATGACAGCGGCGGTACATGCCACAGTTGGTATTGACTCCATAGGACTCTTTGTATAGGAGCCATTAACAATGCGATGGCCATAAAATAGCGAGCTGTTCCCTGTGAACTCACTATTCTCAGCTCGATCCGGTATTCAAAAACAAATACTGGCTCAGGAACCCTGGTGTCAAGTGATTTTGCTTTTGCAAAATCACCTAACATGTTTAAATGTATACATTAAAATATTATCTACTTACCCCCTTCTATTCCTACACATACCCCTTCCACCAAAAGATCACTGCTAGGCAGGTGGTAGCTTTTTTTGTGCATTAAACATGAAAATAAAAGAAAGTCGAAAAGTAAGAATTTCTTTGCATAAGTAAGGGGTCAACCAATTTGGCCCTCCAGATGTTTTGGAACTACATTCATCATGAGGCTTAGCCAACCTGATGAGCGGCTGAGCACAATGTTCTTTGGCCTAAGTCAATAACGACAATGGTGACGACTCACTTCCTGTCTTGTTTGCTGAGTCATAAACTCCCTCTCTGATGTCACAAGCCGATAACAGCATTTAAAAACAGCAGACACAGCTGTCCCAATGCAAAGTGAGTGGATGAGTCACACAATCCTTCTAGGAGCAGATAGAGCATGCTCAAAGTGGCTTCAGGTGGGGCAGCATAAATAAATGTCCTATTCTGATGCTCTGTACAGTTAAACACGTGATGCTATCGGTCTTTCATGTCTGTGGTCAGAGCATAAACTCTATTATAAAATAAATAAATATCTCCAAATCTTCACATGATCAGTAGCTCTTAGTCAACTTACCCGCGTATGTTTGGCAATCTTTATAATTAATTAAAAATCTGTAATTAAAGGGTGAGGAGAGAGAACTTTAATGAAGTATCTTCTCTCATTCACAGCAACACAATAGCATTTTATTGAGATGATGAGTCATCGGGTTGTTCTTCAAAATCTGATATTGTACCGTGGCAAATTACATTGTTTTAATTAGAAATTTCTGGCAATTATCAAAGATATGCAATTAGTCATTGTATTCACTGTATCAGAAAATTTGTCTCTCACAAGTCCATATGAAATCTCCTTGTTTTGTTTACTGGTTTGCCTGTGCTCGGAATGTAAACGGTATCTCTTAATAACACTAATATTTGCCGTCATTTGCGGTTTGCTGAAGGCCATTAACCCGCGATGTTCCCATGGAACTGGAACACTAATGAGAGAGTAATTTGAGCTAATTGCTCTAAAACATATTAGTAATTAGTAGTAGAGTTCAATAAACAAATGAGAGAAAGAGGCTTAGGCTCCGTGATCCACTATTCTTTTAACTGGGAAAATTAATCAATGGCTCAATCAATTAAACAATGAATTAATTTATTGAATACATTTATATTTTAAAGGGAAAAAACAAATAACACTTAAGGTTATTATTTGAGTTTAATAATATTATGCAGGTAGATTAATCTACCTATATTAGTATCTATGTATTTATCAATCTACGTACCATCTCTCGGTCTATCTATCTATCCATATCTATCTATTTAATTATCTGTCTATCTATCCATATCTACACTATATTGCCAAAAGTATTCGCTCACCTGCCTTGACTCGCATATGAAATTAAGTGACATCCCATTCCTAGTCCATAGGGTTCAATATGACGTCGGTCCACCCTTTGCAGCTATAACAGCTTCAACTCTTCTGGAAAGGCTGTCCACAAGGTTTAGGAGTGTGTTTATGGGAATTTTTGACCATTCTTCCAGAAGCGCATTTGTGAGGTCACACACTGATGTTGGACGAGAAGGCCTGGCTCTCAGTCACCGCTTTAATTCATCCCAAAGGTGTTCTATTGGATTGAGATCAGGACTCTGTGCAGGCCAGTCAAGTTCATCCACACCAAACGTTGTCATCCATGTCTTCATGGACCTTGCTTTGTGCACTGGTGCACAGTCATGTTGGAAGAGGAAGGGGCCAGCTCCAAACTGTTCCCACAAAGTTGGGAGCATGGAATTGTCCAAAATGTCTTGGTATGCTGAAGCATTCAGAGTTCCTTTCACTGGAACTAAGGGGCCAAGTCCAGCTCCTGAAAAACAACCCCACACCATAATCCCCCCTCCACCAAACTTTACACTTGGCACAATGCAGTCAGATAAGTACCGTTCTCCTGGCAACCGCCAAGCCCAGACTCGCCCATCAGATTGCCAGATGGAGAAGCGCGATTCATCATTCCAGAGAAAGCGTCTCCACTGCTCTAGAGTCCAGTGGTGGCGTGCTTTACACCACTGCATCCGACACTTTGCATTGCACTTGGTGATTTATGGCTTGGATGCAGCTGCTCGGCCATGGAAACCCATTCCATGAAGCTCTCTGCGCACTGTTCTTGAGCTAATCTGAAGGCCACATGAAGTTTGGAGGTCTGTAGCGATTGACTCTGCAGAAAGTTGGTGACCTATTCGCACTATGCGCCTCAGCATCCGCTGACCCCACTCCGTCAGTTTACGTGGCCTACCACTTCGTGGCTGAGTTGCTGTCGTTCCCAAACACTTCCACGTTCTTATAATACAGCTGACAGTTGACTGTGGAATATTTAGGAGCGAGGAAATTTCACGACTGGATTTGTTGCACAGGTGGAATCCTATCACAGTTCCACGCTGGAATTCACTGAGCTCGAGAGCGACCCATTCTTTCACAAATGTTTGTAAAAACAGTCTGCATGCCTAGGTGCTTGATTTTATATACCTGTGGCCATGGAAGTGATTGGAACAACTGATTCTGATTATTTGGATGGGTGAGCGAATACTTTTGGCAATATAGTGTATCTAATTGTATTAGTATTTATCTATCTATCTATCTAGTCTAGCAATTTGCCCCGAATTGCCCCAGATGGTAAATTTCACCGTTCAGTGCCAGTTGTTCTATTCACTAAGCTGTCAATATGACAAAGAATGGGGAACTGACAGCAAAATATGGTGCAATTTGCAGCAGTTTGCTGCAATTCAGTGACGTTTGGAGGCACCAAAATTGCTCCATAGAAGGCTCTCGTGTCTTCTATTCACAGAACGCTGAACTGCACCAAAATTCTGGTGAAATGCTCGGATTTTCAGTGTTTCAATTCGACAGGTTTAACCCTTTCACTGCTGAGGACGTGTGGGGAACGTCCTCATTGACTGCTAAGGAAAGATGGGGTGGAGATAGGGGGTTCCTTTGAACCCCTATATCTGCCAGCTGTTGGAAACCAGAGCATGGCCTTTCCAATGATAGCAAACATGGCCATGTTTGAAGTAAAGAAAAATAATAATAATAAAATAAAGAAAAAGTGCTTTTTTAAAGATGTGAAATGGCTCAGCAGTGAAGGGGTTAAACAGGCAAATCCCATAGGATTCAATGTAAAAACGCAACATATTTTGAATATTCTTTTTTAAAGACGGTTTATTTCTTTCATTTTCAGAAAAAAACCTTTCATTTTATTTTAATTTTTTTAGAACACCTTTTTGTATTTTTTTTGTTTTTTAGATAACTTTTTTATTTTTTAATAGATTTTTTTCTTATTTTTGTAAGGACTTTTTTTTTACTATTTGGACATATTTTTACTACCTTTTATTTTTTACTACCTATGGGATTCGCCTGATTAAGCCTGTCGAATGAAACCACTGAAAATCAATGCATTTCACTGACATTTCATTGCTGTTCAGTGTTCCTCTGAATAGATTAATCATGGGGATTTCACTGCCAAAGAAGGTCACCGTATTTCACTGGCAATTCACCAATATTAGGCGAATCGACGACTTTTTGAGTGGCCGAACAGCCACGAAATTGCACCGTACGGGGAAATTCCCAGTTCGAGGCAATTTCGTGGGAAATTGGGTGTTTTTTGAATAACCCTAACAATTAGTTCTTAAAGAACCCTCTTCCAACGGTGCTTTTATTCACCCCCACACCAACAAATAAGAGAGTGAAGCTCCGTTTCCGCTTTTTTTGTAAACCCTGGTTTTGCTGTGACGCATATCACAAAGCTTCCTGTAATAAACACAATACAAAGAAACCTTGCAGATTACTGTAGAAAGGGAATAATAATAACAGCCTTTCCGAACGCTGCTCATACGCCAGAATGGAATACAATTGTTGGAATGTAATTATTTTGTGGGAAAAATGTATTTATACCACCGACATATTCTGTTCTTGTTTCTCCTGGCGGGTCGCTGACGCCTGTCACTCTCCGCATGTCATACCTATGAGCCTGAATCGTTCCAATTAGTCAAGCAGACACTGAGATATTCGGATGTAATTTATAGTTATTGCCCTGGAAAAATAAAGTAAAAATGCTTTTACCGTTCAGAGACCATTAAAGGCTCGTCAGGAATCGCAGGCACGAGCTGTTTACATGGTGGATGATCATGCCATTCTAGGACCTTATTGAGATGTATCCGGTACCAGTTGAGCACAACGTTTCCAGAATGCTTGAGACCTCGAGAATTCAAGGAATCTGGAATCCGCAAAATCCAAAGACGGCGTGGAAAGGCGGATGTGGCAGAATTGCTCCAACAGACTGGCTGCTGCAGCAACAGCGTGTGTAAATGTAGAGACGTTGAGCAGCAATTTGAGTCGGACATTCTGTACAGAACCAGCATGTCTCTCACTGACGCAATGCAGTATGTTCAATGCTGGAGTCTCCAAACGCATTCCTCGTGTGCTGCAGCCATCGGATGAGCGTCAGCAAGCAGCAGAACACATGTGTGGCTGGATGGAGTAGAGATAACATCATAGCTCTATAACCGTGGAGACCCAGGTTTGAATCCCGGCCAGAGCACCTCTCCAGGAAGTGTCCTTGGGCAAGACACCTAACGGTACGGATGCGCCTACCACACAATATCGGCTGTGGAATCCAGTGGTAACGTCTCTACCCTTCAACTGTCGAGAGGCAAGTCAAAATCCCGTTCAGCACAGCACTCTAATACAACTGTTTAGAAGCAAGCCTCGACTTTACGAGAAGCGGGTTCAACCTAACCACCAGGTCGCTGCTCTACAATCATGGAAAGACGATTCGATCCCACTCAGAAGACACCACCAGCGAGTGTCCTTGGGCAAGACACCTAACGATATGGATGCGCCTACCACACAGTATCGGCTGTGGAATCCAGTGGTAACGTTTCTACCCTTCAACTGTCGAGAGGCAAGTCAAAATCCCATTCAGCACATCCCTCCAATACAACTGTGGAGAAGCAAGTCTCGACTTTGCAAGAAGCGGGTTCAACCTAACCACCAGGTCGCTGATCTGCAATCATGGAAAGACGACTCGATCCCACTCAGAAGATGCCACCAGCGAGTGTCCTTGGGCAAGACACCTAACGATATGGATGCGCCTACCTCACAAAATACCTGTACATCTCATAGATTGTAAATTCCCTCAAGAACAGGACCCCCTGAATCAGGCCGTATCATCCATGTGTGGTATTCTATTGTATTAACCTCTTGTATACTGATCTTGTAAAGCGCTGCGGAATATGTGGCGCTATATAAATAAAGGATAAAAATAATAATGTGGAGGATCGCGAAGGTAAATAATCTTTAAATTCGTAAGACACAGAAAATTCTGGATATCGGAGGCTTCCAGATTTTGGAATAATGGATAAGGGTGTCCAACCTATAACAGGGAGCTGCTAAAGTGAATTTTAACCCTTAGTAACTCTGTGACAGGCTGTATTACAGCTGAGACACTGTATTAGCGCCTCAAGTCATAAGTAAATAAATACAGTAAAGATACTTTTTGCTGCAAATTAAAAGAATAAACGGTTTAATAGCACGCAATGGTCACGAAATTGGTCACCAAATGGGGAAATTCCCTGTTCGGGTCTCTTCGTATAATGTGTATCGCTAACCATGGTAATTCGGCTGGATGGCCACACAGCATTGAGACAATAGCGTCTTACTTCACATGAAACGCTCTCTACGACACTTCACTTCCGGTATACACAATTGGTGAGCGTCTTTTCATTTTTGGTATATATATATATATTGGTGCAAGTTTATTGTTATTTGTCCTTGATAAAGGCTAATTTTTTAGCCTAAATGTCATTTTTTTAAATCAATATTAATAAAGGATTGTTTTAGCAAGTCCTCGAGTGCATCCACCTGGTTTTTATATGTACATATATATATATAGTGTGTTTATTATTGCAGAAGCCACTTGGACATCACAGCAATTCGATGAATTGCATCCCAGAGCTCCTGTGCCACATTCCCCATATGCAGCAAGGAATTCTGGGTAGGATATGCAAATGACATCTGTCTCATTTTTATGCATCCTGGGTCTGTTATTACACAGATCCCTAAAATCAATGCTATGTCACACTGTGGCTTTCTAGCAGAGATAAGGTTTATGCAACTGGTCAAAGCCAATCCTAGGACAGTGCTGTTTCGGGTTTGTTGAACCCTCATCAGCTAGGAGCTAGGCATGATGACCAGTTGCAGTGGATGCTTGGGACACATAGGGCAATCAGTATCTACAAGGGTTGTAGTGGAGGACAAAAAGTGCTACATAGCCGCGGTGTGGCATAGCATTGATTTTAGGGTTCTGTGTAATAACAGACCCAGGATGCATAAAAGTGAGACAGATGTCATTTGCATATCCTACCCAGAATTCCTTGCTGCATACGGGGAATGTGGCACAGGAGCTCTGGGATGTAATTCATCGAATTGCTGTGATGTGCAAGTGGCTTCTGCAATAATAAACACTTATTCTAGTGTAGAGGCTTTTTATCTCACTTTTTGTCCTCCACTACAACCCTTGTAGATATATATATATATATATATATATATATATATATATACACATATACATATATATATATATATATCACAAGTATAGCAGTCCGTAGTGATATATTTTTTATTGGACTAATGTCCAATAAAAGAGGTATTACTACGGACTGCTATACTTGTGATTTTCACATCTGGACTAACATGGCCCATAAATATATATACATGAATAGTGAAAGATGTTTGGGATTGGCAGTATCTAAGGTACTTGATACAAGGTAACCTGTATATTTAGGGCCCTATTACATTCCTCGCGCTTTCGTTTTTTGCATGCGAAAATGCGCATTTGCGCGAGGGGCAAACCCCTTTGCGCAGAACGTCGTATTACAACGTTTGTGCAAACGATGCGCGTTATCGTTTAACGCGGATGGACCTGCGCGAGCGTGATGAACTGTGCGCGTCCTATACTTAACATTGTGAGCGCAAATTCGTATGTCTGCTGGTACGCGGATGGTATTACAATCGACGCGCATCTTTCTACGAACAACGTTTGTGCGCATAATTTTAATGTCTTTGAAAAGCTGGTGGTAACTGCAAATCGGAACGTTCTGGCCGAAACGAAAAACACCAGCACGAAAAAAAAAAACAGCACAGTATAGTTACACATTCTACACATACCCAAACAATTAAATTTGGAATTCGTGCCTGTTTTTATTATTGCTGCAACATGTATACTCAGATTTACTTTGACAGGCGCAAAAACTTAAGTGAGTCAATAAAGGTAAACTGATGTCTATTAAGGTTCTTAATTCTGATTGGCTGAATCCCGCGAAAAAAACAGTCCGCACACTGATTTACGTGCGCTACGTTACTGCGAGCGTATTACTCTTCGTTTTGCGCGTCGTTATTACGAATGTTATTTTCGGACGGATGAGAAAAAATCGCGTTCGGATCGTAATACCACCGTTAATTTTCACGCGATAACGCTGGACGATGCGCGCAAAAAAATTTGCGCTGCGCGAACGAAATTGCGCGAAAAATGTAATAGTGGCCTTAGTCTTGTCTCGGATAATTTATCGATTTAAGAAAAAAACTTTACTGCGTCCTCATAAGGTCGAATAGGCAAGGGCTTGCCTACTACGACATATACATACAGTACATACATAAAATATTATAACAGACACCTGGTTATAGCAGTAATAAAAAAAAATCCATAGTCTATACCTATATAACAGCATTATGAAAGCAGATTATTCATGGGGAATTTGTTATTGTGCTATCTAGGTGGGAAAAAAAGCTAGTATGTATATTTTAAACATTTCTTTCATCTCTCTGTCCGGCGAATGTATGAACAAATCGATATTCCAATATCTGTACGTTTTTAAGTGAAACTAACACAGAGCACGGCAGCTCCGAGACCTTTTAATAAACATCTGTTGCTTTTTCATTATTATTTATTTATGCTTTTGTTTGTTTGTTTACATTGTGGTTTTATTCCCCCCTCTCCGCCAACCTTGTTTGTTTCTTTCTATCGTTTCGTCAGCGGAGTAGGGGGGGAATTTACCAGCCGGAGCGTTAGCACGTGATATTTATCCTCATGTCAGTCTCAATCCATTTTTACAGCTCAGTGTTCTGGAGCGGAGTTCTGCGCGTCTCACCCTGATCTTTTTTAATTGGCAGTTGTTTTATAGCCCGGACTAGTCCTTGGAGCACTGACATCACTCAGAACCGAGTTGAACATTCCATCTGATTTGTAATTGTTACAGCACCGGTTGGATGACTAGAGAGTCGGAACAGATGTTATAAGGACGTCTGCTTAACAAGCGTCTGCAAACCTGCAGTTTATAACACTGAATATAACATTTTTTTTTTTTTTTTTTTTTCATTTTTCTACGCCGAGGTAATTAACAGTTTTTTAGTCCAGTCGTAGTGTTTAATTTATTATATTAATTAATTTTCACAAGTATCTATTTTATCATTATTATTATTTTTTCTTTTAAAAGAGAGACATGCTTTCCACAGGGTCCTCACCCTGGGGGATTATTTATCTTGTTTTCTCGATAGCTCTTTAAGCCTTTGAGAATGAAAATCCGATTGAACAAACATGAACGGCTTCTCCAGGCGCGTCGAGGAATCCAAACAAGAGCAGCTTATGATTCCGTGTTCTGAAGGAGGATTTTAAAATTATATAAATGCCGCGCTCTCTCGCCGTAGTGGTGCCATCGCTTGGTGCTTTGTTTTAAAAAAATTCAGTCTGCTAGGAGATGCGTGAGGTCGGACGTTGAGATAAAATGATGGAGTCTGGGGGCTCTATTAAATTCGTTAATTTGTGCGCAAAGCGTTAAACGTTAACGTGCGTAAATTAACGCTGGTATTGAAATCCGAGCGCATTTTGTTATCCGTCAAAAAATAACGAGCGTAAAAAAAAGATGCGCAAAAACGCGCGCATTAACGCTGCGTGCAGAAATCGGTTTGCGCACTGTTTTTTCACGCGATTCAGCCAATCAGAATTAAGAACCACAATTGTCTCCCATTCAGTTTTTGTGCCTGTCAAAATCAATCGGAGTATATATGCTGCAGCCATACTAAAAACACGCACAACTTCTCCATTTTATTGTTTGGGTATGTGTAGAATGTGTAACTATACTGTGCTGTATTTTTTTTTTTGGGCTGGTGTATTTGGATTCGGCCAGAATGTTCAGATTTGCCGTTAACACCAGCTTTTAAAGAAAGTTAAAATTATGAACGCAAACGCTGTCTGTTAAAATTTGCACATAGATTGTAATACCATCCGCGTACCAGCGCACAAACGCATTTGCGCTCACAATGTTAAGTATAGGATGTGCGCAGTACAGGGTTATGCTCGTGCAGGGTTCGTGCAGGTTCACCCGCGGTAGACGTTAACACGCATTTTTTGCACGGACATTCTAATACGACGTTCTGCGCAAAGGGTTTTTCCCCTCGCGTTAATGCGTTTTTGCGCACGCGTTAACGTTTGCGCGAAGAATTTAATAGAGCCCTGGGAGGGTGGTTCATGGGTATTTTGGTGATTTCACTTATGAAGGGGTAAAATGATAAAGATGTCAGAGAGGGCGACGTCAGCGTAGTCTCTGCGTGCTGATGTCACTAGGGACCCATCCGGTGACCGGCAGCTGGGAAATTCAAAATCCAGGCTGCTGGTGATGCTGGGTGGGGTGGAGGAAACTCGTTCACTTCACCCAACAGTTTCACCAAATTGGAGCAGCAGGGTTGTAACGGGTGCACTCATTTCATCCTGTTCCTGACCACTTCAAATCAGTAAAGTGGTGAGGAATCAGAATGATAGAGTGTCCTTTCCAAAATGATTCATGCTTTACCACTCTGTGATCGAGGGTCGTGGTTATTATGATATTGTCACCCTACCAGGAGCTCGGTGTCTATCGGCACATATAACGATCCACTGCACTTGGAAAGTTATTTGTGGTTTGAGTAATATATAGACAAGGCTGAAAGTATTGGCACACTTACACTTTCTTAGGAAAACGCAATTTACTCTGAACTAAGTAAAAATTAACAAAAGCATTTGGTATCCGCCATTATTCTTTACAAATGCAATTGAACAGAAACTTCACTTTTGATTTATGACTTCACGTATTACTTTAAACGGTAAATCGAATGAGAAGGGCGCAGACAAAAATATTGCTGTTCTTAGCCTATTATTTCTTAACATGGCCTTTGGAGACAATAGCTGCAGTTGAGCACTTTCTATAGCTCTGGGTAAGCTTGATACACTGTTCCACTGGGTCATTGGTGCGGTGTCCTTGAGCAAACTGTTCCACTTCACTCTGATGGGGGTCTTTTCCCAGATGCAAGTACCAACTCTTTCCCCAGATGTTCAATGGGATTCAGGTCTGGACTTATAGAATGGACCAATGTTATCTCTTCTTCCATTGTTGGGTGCTTTTTGAGGGATGTTTTTGGGTCATTGTTCTGCTGAAGGACACGTGCCTTGAGACAGAGGTAGCTTTCTGACACTTTCTCCATCATGCAGAAAGCTCAAGAAAGACAGGATAGAGGGTAAAATGTAAACTTTGCGCTATGGTAATCTTTTGAGAGCTGGTTTTTGATATGGATGGGTATCTAATCTATCGAAAAGATGGTTAGAGAAATAAGCCAAGTTCAGGATACCAGAGTTACACATAAACAAGAGAACATAGTTGAGGTCAGATCAGAAGAACATCAGAATCGTCAGGTCAACACGCGCAATCAATATAACAAGCAATGCACTGGCTGGATACAAGAAACCACAAAAGTGCAAGTACCAAGATAAACAGGAAGTCCTATATACCACGGAGAGTGTTCTTATAGGTGGTAAGAGGGAATGTGCGTCATAAAGGGCAAAAGACCAATCGTTTCGGGTAATATGCAACTATCCGACACCAGAATGAGTCATCATCAGAATGAGGCAAGTACAGGCATACAGTGGGTCAAAGTCAGGGCAAGAGTTGTCAGAATGACACAAGTCAGGGCAAATCGTATCTGAATGGCATACAGAAACAACTAAAACAAGGAGATACAGTCCGTGCGAAGTAGCCTCCTATTGGTAACCATGACAAGTCAACTGGGTAGTATGTTTGAATCCAGAATGCCTTGATAGTCTTCTAATTTTTTCATGCCCTGTGCAGATTGCATGCACCCAATGACAGAGTCAATGAAGCTCCCCAACGCATCACTTGGTTTCTTCCATACTTCACAGTAGGGATAGTCTTCTTTTCTTTGAAAGCTTCTTCACTCTTCTGCAACTACAGACTTGCTTTGATTTGCCAAAAAACTCTACTTTGTTTCATCTGTCCAAAGGACATTGCCTCGGGAAGGACCGTGGCTTGTCAACATCTGTTTTGATAAACTCCATTTGTTTTTTTTGGTTTTTTTGGTGCCTCTCTAAGAGGACAACAGTGCCTTATTTTATTAAAATGCAAGGGTTCCAATACTTGTGTCCACATCTGTATATAAGAATGATACTTTCATTTTTTTAATCATGCTTGCACACCGAGGAATAGCGTTAGCTCTAATGCGATCCCGATTAATTATTTTTTCTGCATTGCTCAAGGGAGAAGGAGCAGATTCCTTTGACCATCCAAGCACACATAATTCAGCTAAGAAATGATTTTTGTCTCCAGTTTGTCGAACACGTGTAGTTTAATAATAAATTAACTAGAACAGTGCAATTAAAAAGTCAACCATTATCATAACACCAGAATCCCAACGAGGCACGATAAGCCCAGGAGACATTTTCTAATTGCGTACAGACAGCAAGTAGTAGGTGTGAGATGCTTTTGAGGTCCTAGAAACGGCATTGTTTGACTGTTTTCCCTTCTCCATTGTAGTTTGACAGATGGTTGACACATTGCTATTTTCTGCTCCCTCACCTCTCCGAGATATCAAATCGGGTTTCCAGGTCTTGTAACGTAGAGGGCGTCTTACGGCGAATATTGGGTTTTATTTGCAAAGCACGTTTGTCGGAAATTGTTGCTTTGGATTATAGGAGGGGAACAACAAAAAAATCTCCATCCGCCGTCCTCGAAGCTTTGAAAAGCAAATGAAACTTAATTCAAAAGTCTGCATTCCATTGAATAATGGTAAGGAAAAAAAATAGTAAAATATCATTAAATCTGCTTGGTGGCTGGTCTGCATAATTCATCTGCACGGCATGAAATATGAATGGCGGTTGGAAGGGGCTGTCAGAAACGAATGAGAAAATAGCAGTGCTACTTGGAGTTCCTTAGCGGTCTCTTTGAATGTCAGAACCTGGAAGGTTGGATTTCTCAATCAAACATAAATAACCCCCCCCCCAAAAGGTCATTGAAGGTCATTTTAATTCTGGAATTAGAGTTCTGTCTTGTTTGTGGGACTTTCTCATTTAAGTGTTGGGTTGATGATATCGCAACGTCAAGACCAATGGCTTATAAAGAATGTTGACAAAGAAGAGGTATGACAAACATTTATCAAGAAGAGATAAAATGATTAGATATTGACAGGAATATTATGACTATAGTATCCCCAAAATAACACTAGAGAGCATAAGGCAGGACAAATATGGTAACATTGAGCAAAAATATGGTTTATGAGAACTACTGAGAACAGGTAACAGCACTAGTGGCCTGTCCTACAGTGGGTTCTCGAACAGGTTTCAGGTTTGACTCAATGGTGCCATTACAGAGAAGATTATTCCATATACAAATAAGACTGCGATCACCCTGAAGAGGTGCCAAGAAAGTCCTTTTTTGGAAGTTTTGCGGTATGCCATACTTTCTTGTTGGGTAACTTAACTTTATCTGCCAAGAAAGCCCTCCCTGCACGAGAGATGCATCAACCCCCGATGGTCATTTTGATCCTCTTAAGCCTTATCAGTAGGGTATAGCTGAGACGCATCTAGGAACCTCAATCAAGGGCTCCACATCTGGATCACCTCGTACACTTATAGTGAGTAAAAATAATGTTCATGAAAGTACTGAGAACGGGTAACGGCACAAGTGGACTATGGTGGATCCCCACTCAAATATATTTATTTTTTTATGGTCTTTATGCAATGAAAAAATCCCGGGGTTGACTGATATGTCGACCTGCCATAAAGAACAAGATTGATTGAATTCACGAGAGCTTGTGTGAGCTTCCAATGACTTGTTTCTATCTACAGTGGCAATAAAAAGTATGTGAACCCTTTGGGATTACGTGGAGTTTTGCATGAATTGGTCATAAAATGTGCTCTGATCTTCATCTAAATCACAACAATTTGAAAAACACCGTCTGCTTAAAATAATACAACACAAACATTATATGTTTTCATGTGTTTATTGAACGTAACATGTAAACATTCACAGTGCAGGGTGGAAAAAGTATGTGAACCGCTAGCCTAATGACTTCTCCAAGAGCTAATTGGAGCAAGGAGTGACCCCACCTTGAGTCCAATCAGTGTGATATTATTGGATGTGTTGCTGAAAGCTGTCCTGCCCTTTAAAAACCCACACCAGTTTTGGGTTTACCGGTTTCAAGAAGCACTGCCTGATGTGAACCATGCCTCGCAGAAAAGAGCTCTCAGAAGACCTACGATCAAGAATTGTTGATTTGCATGAAGCTGGAAAGGGTTACAAAAGTATCTCCAAAAGCCTTGATGTTCATGTGTCCACGGTAAGACAGACTGTCTACAAATGGAGAAAGTTCAACACTGTTGCTACTCTCCCTAGACGTGGTCGTCCTGTAAAGATGACTGCAAGAGCACAGTGCAGAATGCTTAATGAGGTAAAGAAGAATCCTAGAGTGTCAGCTAAAGACTTACCGAAATCTCTGGCACATGCTAACATTTTTGTTGACACATCTACAATAAGGAAAAGATTAAACAAGAATGGAGTACATGGGAGGACACCACGGAGGAAGCCATTGCTTTCCAAAAAGAATATTGCTGCACGTTTGAAGTTTGCAAAAGAGCATCTGGATGTTCCACAGCACTACTGGCAAAATATTCTGTGGACAGATGAAACCAAAATTGAGTTGTTTGGAAAAAACACACAACACTATGTGTGGAGAAAAAAGGCACAGCAGACCAACATCAAAACCTCATCCCCACTGTAAAACATGGCGGACGGAGCATCATGGTTTGGGGCTGCTTTGCTGCCTCAGGGCCTGGACGGATTGTTGTCATTGATGGAAAAATGAATTCCAGAGTTTATCAAGACATTTTGCAGGAAAACGTAAGACCATCTGTCCACCAACTGAAGCTCCGCAGAGGATGGGTGATGCAACAGTGACCCAAAGTATACAAGTAATTCAACAAAAGAGTGGCTTCAACAAAACAAAATACGCCTTCTGGAGTGGCCCAGTCAGAGTCCTGACCTCAACCCGATTGAAATGCTGTGGCATGACCTTAAGAGAGCGATTCACACAAGACATCCCAAGAATATTGCTACACTGAAACAGTTTTGTGAAGAGGTGTGGTCCAAAATTACTCCAGATCGTTGTGCAGGTCTGATCTGCAACTACAGGAAACGTTTGGTTGAGGTTATTGCTGCCAAAGGAGGGTCAACCAGTTATTAAGTCCAAAGGTTCACATACTTTTTCCACCCTGCACTGTGAATGTTTACAAGTTCTGTTCAATAAAAACATGAAAACATATCATGTTTGTGTTGTATTATTTTAAGCAGACTATGTTTTTCAAATTGTTGTGACTTAGATGAAGATCAGAGCACATTTTATGACCAATTCATGCAAAACTCCATGTAATCCCAAAGGGTTCACATACTTTTTCTTGCCACTGTATCTCTATTTATCTCTATCTAGCCAATCATAGAATATCTATTCGTTATACTGCCATTTAGATGTTAAAAGGACATTAAGAAATAAAAGGAAAACCACAGACTGGTCTCCTGGCCACGAGTCGTTGTTGAGTTGTGGGGAAATGGTACAGTGGGCAAAGGTCATCTGAACCTAATGGTCCTACACTGAGGTCTTTTAACACTTCAACTGAGATAATTTTGTTGCAGAATAACTATCAATAAATGGTTTATGCCGACGCACTGTGTGTGACGGCGAACTATGAACTGTGCCTGCAATTCAATTGCGTTGAACCCCTGTTGGTTTTCCATGGTTAAACAAAATACCATTACAGCATGCTCAGCTGTGGGGAGCACATTGATACAAACAAGCCCAACGGGATAATTTTGCTTCTTGTTGGCAGGAAAAAGTAATAATAAAGATTGGTTTTCTGACAAGAAATTTAAATCTTCTGAAAGCCATTTCCCCCAGTCTGCAATAAGAAAGATCTATTATTCCCTGTTTGGAAATTTACAACCCCTTATCTAATCTAAGTAGGAATGAGCCTAATTTCTTCTCTTATTCTTATGTTTTCAGCATATAATGTTGCAGTTGGGTTGTATGCAAAGTGTTCTGCACAAAAAATACATTAATACAGAGTGAAAATATAATTTATTTTATGTCTTTGAATGACTTAATATGGTGTCACTTGCATAAAAAGGCAAAATGTCCTGAAAGGAACCTGAGGTCCCAATACCCAGGGTGGAGCCCATGAGTTCTAAGTATGGTAATTATTTTCCGTCTAGGAACTTTCCAGTGTATTTTTATACTTTTTAATAGGACGTGTATGCCCCCCTACAACTCCCGCTCCTTCTATAAATCACAGCAAAATTAAAGATTGCAAAACTAATTTCAGGAAAGAACAACCAACCTTCAACCAAGTTTTAAGATACAAGTAACTAAGATCTACCCTATCACAGCAAGCCATCCTCACCTCTTGTCCACTTCTCATAAGTAACCATGATCTGCTTGACCTTGCTAACCCACCTTCACCTCCTGTCTTATGCTCACAAGTAACCAAGATCTGCCTAACCACATTAAGTTATCCTCACCACCTGTCTTCTTCTCATAGGTAACCAAGATCTGCCTAACCCAGGGGTCAGCAACCTTGGCTCCCTGATGTTTTGGGAACTACATCTCCCATGATGCACAGTCACCCATTAGGCTGATTGAGCCACGTGGGAAATGTAGTTCCCAAAACATCAGGGAGCCAAGGTTGCTGACCCCTGGCCTAACCACATTAAGTTATCCTCACCACCTGTCTTCTTCTCATAGGTAACCAAGATCTGCCTAGGCACAACAAAACATTCTCAATACTGATCCTCTATGTACAAGTAACTATGATCTGCTTTACTACGCCAAGCCATCTCATCCCCTTTCCTATTCTCAGAAGATACTAAGCAGGGCCAGTGCCAGACTATTTTGCACCCAGGCGAGGCCAGCTACTTGCACCGCCATTCTCCTTTCCTTTATTATCCCCCCCATGCTCATTTTCTTTATCCCCTCCACTTTCTATGCTGTTTCCCCTCTTTTTCCTGGAAGGCCAGTCTCATTATATTGTTCTGTACCATAGGCAGTTGCCTAGTTGACCTAGTGCTAGCACCGGCCCTGATATTAAGGCCTGCCTTACCCCACCAAGCCGCCCTCACCTTATGTTCTTGGCTCACACGTAGCCAAGGTCGGCCTTACCTGCACAAGCAATCCTCATTTCCTGTCCTATGCTCACCAAGATCTGCCCGACCATGCCAAGCCATATTCACATTGTTTTCTCTTCTCACAAGTTATTACGTTTTGACCTACCACAACAAGTTATCCTTACCTCTTGTCCCCTAAGTAAACAAGATCTGCCTGACTAGGCAAACCTGTCTTTGCCTCCTGTTCTCTGCTCAAAAGTAACTATGACCTGCCTAACCATATCAAGCTATCCTTACCACCTGTCTTCTCACAGGTAACCAAAGTCTGCTTACTACATTAAGCCATCTGTCCTCTTCTAACAAATGACCACAATCTGTCCAACCATATTAAGCCATCCTCAACTCACAAGTAACCAAGAATATATAGAGTGTAGTAAACCATCTTTGCCTTCTATCCTTGTCTCATGCTTTACCAAGGTCTGCCTTACCCCACCAAGTTAACCTCACCTCCTGTGAGGATGACCTACCACACTAAGATATCTTTAACTCTTGTCTTATCTTATAAGTATCTGCATGACCAATCACAGCCATCCTCAGCTTTTGCCCTTTTCTCATAAGTACCCCAGATCTGCCTGATCATGCCAAGCCAACTTCACTTCCAGTTATCTGCTCTTCGGTAGCCATGATCTGCCTAACCACTTCAAGCTATCCTTACCACATGTCTTTTTCTCATAAGTAACTACGATTTGCATAACCACATCCAGCTACCCTCACATCTTGTCCCATGTTCACAAGTAACCAAGAGCTGCCTAACATGTCAGACTATCCTCGCCATCTGTCCATTGTTTTAAGGTAACCAAGATCTGCCTTACTACACTAAGCCATCTCATCACCTGTCCTCTTCTAACAAAAACCCAAACATGCTGGACCACATCAAGCCATCCTCATCTACTGTCTGCTGCTGATAAGTAATCAAGAACTGCCTGACTGCACCAAACCATCCTCACCCACTGTCCAATTCTCCTGATTTACCAAGGCCTGCTGTACCCCACCTACCCAACCTCATTCTTGAAACAGGCAGTTCACAACCTGAAATATTGTGATTTCTTTGAATTATGTTTCTGCTATTTCAACACCTGTTCAGAGTGCCTGGACCCCTCTTTTCTGAGGCCTATGTCCATTGGGAGCTGTGGCAAGTTCTTGGATTTATCAGCACCCACCCACTGGCTAAAAATTCTGAATTATGCCCCACTAGAATACACTTGTCCCTATACTGCTATGTACCCTGTGCCAAATCTTGTTGCTGTCATCTGATAAGCCACTGTCACCGGAACTCCTTATTTTAACATTTGCTTTGGTGCAATGTTTCCCAATGGTGGTCCTCTCCTCAAGTAGTCCTACTACCAGGTTTGCAGGATATCTGAAGCGCAGCACAGTGACACAATTTGCTGCCCAGTGATTGTAGGGTTCAGTCTGTATTTCTCCAAGATAATCCTTAAAACCTGCCCTGTTAGGAGGACCTGAGGACCATGGATGGGAACCACTGATTTAGACTATTTTAAAAATGGAATGGTGTAAAATGGAATGGAAGAAAGAAAATTCAGCCTAAAGCATAGGAAGAGTTATTTTACGGTGAGAACAATAAAGCTGTGGAATTCTCTGCCTGTTGAGGTGGTTGGGTCAGAGACTGTACAGACTTTTAAAAAGCGACTGGATGACTTCCTGCAGACACAGAATATTAAGGGTTATAATATTTAATATGTGGGTAAAAGCTTCTTGATCCAAGGAGAAATCTGACACCATTCTGGGGTCAAGAAGGAATTTTTTCCCAGTATGTTGCATATTGGCAAGCATTTCAGACTGGATTTTTTGCCTTCTTTTGGATCAACAGCAGTAGGTGATGTGGGAGAGGCTGAACCCGATGGACGCATGTCTTTTTTCAGCCTATGTAACTATGTAACTATGTAAACGATACAGTTTAGGAGACATTCAAAAGCTGATCATTCGGCTTTTTAGATGTCATGTTATAGAACAATTTATATACTGTTATAATGTGTAACTAGCTTTCAAATAAAGAGTGCAACGCTCATAGGCCTCTCGCATTCTCCGTCAATATCCGGCATGCCATTGACTTATTCCTCAGGACTTGCCCCGCCGTGGTGATTATACAGTATATACCTACTCATTTTTGATTAAAAGGTTAGCAAAGCACATCCTCATTGCTGCTTTAAGTGGCTAAACAAGATATTTTAGACAAGCTGAGTCCACAGAGCCCTAATAATAACAAACAGCTTGTAAATAAATATGGGAATTCAGCACATCGAATCTATCCCGAGTCCCAAAATGAGTGTAATATTTTAACAAGTCATTACTGTAAACTACCTTAGCAAAATATGAAAAAGACCGTATCCACTGCAGAAACTTTTCCTGTTTATCATAGTAATTGATAGTATATATCAATATAATATGAAACATTACCGCTCCGGAATGAATCTCCGTTCCAACACCCTTTGTGGTATACGAAAAAATTGACATCCAGCTTCTCCGCTGGTCACCAGGTTTGACGGACATAGATTAATCATCGCTTGTCATGGTGTGAGGACCTGGGGCCCTTCTCCGGAATTATTTCTTGACGTTTCGGAATACAATTTGCTTGATTTTATTTTCTCTCTCTTTTTATTTTTTTATTTTTTTTGAACCACTTATATTATGATATATAAATTCTTTATTGCTCGCTACGAGAGTTTGAACTTTGATTAGTCTAGGTCTGACCTCAATTTTATACGCATCAGTCACTTCATGCTGCAGAACCAGCGTCTCCTCCCAACGCAAGTCGATGTTAATCTGCTGGAGGTTACTGAAGAATCTAAAGAATTTTCTGTGAAGTTGTTTTATTTTATTCGCAGCATAGTTATATATATATATATATACCAAATGGAAAGGGCGCACACCAGGACTTAGGCAAAAAATCATAAAAATAATGTTTTATTCAATGAACATTTAAAAAGATGCCCAAGTGCATCAAACCGACGTTTCGGCCCTCTCAGGGACCTTGATAAAGGCCCCTGAGAGGGCCGAAACGTCGGTTTGATGCACTTGGGCATCTTTTTAAATGTTTATTGACTAAAACATTATTTTTATGATTTTTTCGCCTATGTCCTGGTGTGCGTCCCTTTCCATTTGGTCTACATATTGTCTATTGGACTTTGCACCCAGGCACTCGTGGGGCATATTCATGGCCACAGCTGGTTGCCACAGCTATATATATATATATATATATATATATACTGTATATATAAATAAATGTTTATATATTTAAAAAGCAAATAAATATTGCGCAAAGGATGCTCTGGATAATACAAGGCGTTACTAATGAATGCACCTGTAAACATGTAACATAATGACTATATTTCCTACATATTTATTTTCTGTTAATCTGTATATTTGTGTTGTTTTTTTAATATCTTGCATTGTATTAATTTGTATTTCTGTAACTGTAACATTTTAATGTACTTGAACCCAGGACGTACTTGAAAACGAGAGAAATCTCAATGTATCCCTCCTGGTAAAATACTTTATAAATAAATAAAATTAATTGTAGAAGTATTTGGTGAGTGTATAAATAAAAGCCACCATTTTTACTCTCAGCTGAGAAGCAGCATGAGAGTGTTCAGTTGCTCAGAGGAGCGTCTTCTGGTTTCATTAGATAGGACTCACGTTACTAGAGGTGCCTTGACGGGGCAGGTGAGCTTACACTTCATTGGCCATTCAAGCAAACCAAAACCTCTGATTGTGTTTTGTTTAACATGGAGTTATAGAAAAGAGCAGAGATGACACTTTTTTACACTCCTGGTCATTGCGGGTGCGACACCACTTTTTCTGTATGCATATGTTAAAAGTGTTTTAATATGTGTCAAGGTATTAATAACTACAATATTAAATCTTTCTCCAACACATATCACAGATAAATACAGATATATACATATAAATATTGACATATTTTTATGGGATAAGCAGACATTATATCTGTATGAAGAAAGCCTCCCGTGTGCACCTATTTCTGGAATTATATATATGTATACATATATATAATACACCAAGAGGGCAGCACTCAAACTTTAAGTGTGGTTATTATACAGGGTGTCCATAAAATCTCTTTACAATTCCAAAAATGTATTCCAAAGGCAAATGAAAAGACAGATAAGTGAAAATTATTACAAAACGAGACGTATATATTTAAGTTTTATTGCCTCATTTAATACACCTCTATATGGGCACCATTAGTTGTACAAAGCACATCGAGACGGTACTGGATTTCTTGCCATGTTGGCTGTAGCATCCCCTCATCAATGGTGGCAATGGTGTCAGTGATTCTCTGTTTTAGATTAGTGATGTCCCGTACCTTTGTTCCATATCTTTAACATAACCCCATAGAAAGAAGTGGAGGGGGGTGATATCTGGTGAACGAGGTGGCCAGGGAATTGGGCCTCCCCTTCCAATCCACCGTTCTGTAAATGTTTCATTTAGGAACCGGCGAACATGCAGTCCCCAATGTGGTGGAGCACCATCTTGCTGGAAAATGATGGTTGGTTGAAGGTCATGTAGTTGTGGTGCCACGTATTCAGTAAAAAGGTCTTGATGTGCTTCGTGCAACTAATGGTGCCCATATAGAGGTGTATTAAATGAGGCAAAAAAAAACATAACTATATACGCCTCATTTTGTAACAATTTTCACTTATCTGTCTTTCATTTTTTTATAAAGGATTTTACCAGGAAGGATACATTGAGATTTCTCTAGTTTTCAAGTATGTCCTGGGTGGTGAGTATGTACCGTTAGGTGTCTTGCCCAAGGACACTTACTGGAGAGGTGCTCGTCGGGATCGAACCCATGACTCCACAGGCTCTCTCCACGCAGAGCAGTGATGTTACCTCTACTCCACCCAGCCGGTATATTGCCTTTGTAATATATTTTTGAAATTGTAAAGAGACTTTATAGACACCCTCAAATTTTTTTTTTTGTTGTGGGCATGGCTTGTATCATTTTTTGACATTTTTCTTTGTGCGTCTTGGTCTAGCCATCTCCTTTCATGATGCCATTTTGTTATCGCCATTTTAATGCCCAATAAAAATCAGGTCTCATTCCAATAGGTTTCCAATAGGACATCACCCTAAAATATAAGATTCCTTTTCAATTTGTAACAGCTACTGATTTACCAAATAAACACACCCCTAGGTGTATTACACGAGATTACTGCTCGTTAAGGGACCAAGTGTGCCCTAGGATCCCGGAATGCCTCCATAATCCATCATTACCTGTTTCCAGTAAGCCATGCTTAATACATTTTTAACAATAAAACATGGCACCATCTGTCTTATAATCAATACAATCTTATAATCAATACAGCACAATTTCCACAAAGGTTAATTAGCCTGCAACATATCTAAAATTATTTATGTTTTCATCTTATTTTCTTCACTTCCCTACAGTATTTTTGCGACTGCTACAAATGAACTGAACATCGTGTTGAATCTTCAGTTCGTTCTCCAATAAACATGGACATCCAGAGATCGCCCAAGGACATACAAAACAGCGAATGCAAGCTCCCTTCCTTCAAAGTCAATCTATTTTAGAGAATATGTCTTCTTCTCCTCCTTGGGCTTCCTCGGCTATTACTCAGGATTTTATAATATTATTAGTGTAGTGCTGTAATTCTTGTCAGCAAGAAGGAGCCTCAAACAGAACGGGAACATTGACAGAGTTGATTTGATTGGTGAGAGCCTACAGGGAGAGTGTGCAAAATAGAAGGACCTGACAGATGTCTGTAATAGTGGAGACAGCACACGGAAAGATAATCCAGCATCTAATATCTATAATGAAATTCCGCATTTCCACAGAGCAGGTAGGGTGACCTTCCTTCCCTGCCGTCCCGATCCAGCCTGCAGCAGTGGTCACATTGCATGGTTTTCTTCTTTAACCCATGGTTCACCCAATACAGTTCTTCAAGACATCTGTCACTCGCATTGAGGATTTATCTGCTGACTCAAACCAGCATCTGAGAAAAGCGAAATGTAACTGATTTCTCGGACTGTAACAAAATACTCAGGTCGGAATCAGGGGCTCATTCTTTAAACAAGAATCCAGTTATATATGATGATCCTCAACTCACCAAAAGCAACTTGGCAGAGTCCCAAAGACATTGGGTTGGTTTACAATCACACACATCGGGACCTATCCCAATGTTGCCCATAAGGGGGAAAAAATGGATGCAATCTGATTTCCCTTACCGGATCCTTATGACTGGTACTTTTCCGACTCAACAGCTGTATTAGCCCAACTCAAATAGTCGGGAGTCACAAACAGAAACTGGCATCAGGCACTGTGCTCCACCACTAGTATAGGCTCATAGAGTCCATGGGACTCCATGGAGACAAGTGCCACCCCTCTCTTGTGCTCTGCGTCAGCTTGGGCGAGTGGGATTGCACAGGAGCCATGGAGGAACCACAAAAGGACCCCGGAAACAATTTGTTCCTAGTAGTGTGAACGGTGAGAGGAAGCAGCAGATCAAGAAGCCTTGTTCGATGTTGGATAAGAGGTAAGTTTGGGATTTTTTGGAAGGTTTTCTTTAATGTGTTAAGTGATTTTGCAAACTAAGAATCACTTAACACAAGGTTTGGTAGGTTTCAGAAAGAAATACCAGATGCAGATGAGAAGGGCTAGTGTACTCATTCAGTGCAGGATCCTGGTCCTGCATGTATGGCTTCTCACCCAGTGATGCAACAAAGCCCAACCACTACAAGAACCGGTAACCGGGGAGGTTTTAGGGTCTGTGTGTTGGGCTTCCTGACTAGTGCTGCCACAGATATATAACTAGACCTGCCTTCTAGAGCTTTTTGTTAAGCATTTATCAGGCCTTTCAGGATTTGCCTTGTGATAGACATTTTGGAAGCACTTTCAAATTTAAACAGCAATATGTTAGGTTAGGGCAGAACTCAAATGTCCCCTAATCCAGGTAGTAGAATACAATTCTATCCTGTCCCATTAGACATTTTGTGATACTTCCCCGGTTTTTCTTCCATGTGACATATTATGTGTATGAAACCCTTGACCCAAGTTTATATAAAGACAACTTCCATTATCGATATCGATAATGTATCCAGTATTTGTTCTCTTGTTCTCCAGGCAATAATGTATCCAGTATTGGTTCTCCAGGCATTACCTGTAAACAACTAAGGGCTCTATTAAATTCTTTGCGCAAAAACGCTCGCGCAGCGCGTTAATTTGTGCGTGAAGCGTTAAACGTTAACGCTCGTAAAGTAACGCTGGTATTACAATCCGAGCGCATTTTTTCATCCGTCAAATAATAACGCGCATAAAAAAGACGCGCAAAAACGCGCGCATTACCGCTGCGTGCAAAAATCGGTGTGCAGACTGTTTTTTTACGCGATTCAGCCAATCAGAATTAAGAACATTAATTGTCTCCCGTTTAGTTTTTGCGCCTGTTATAAATCAATCTGAGTATATATGCTGCAGCAATAATAAAAACACGCACAACTTCACCATTTTATTGTTTGGGTATGCATAGAATGTGTAACTATACGTTGCTGTATTTTTTTTTTTGGGTTCGGCCAGGACGTTCAGATTTGCCGTTAACACCAGCTTTTAAAAGACGTTAAAATTATGCGCGCAAACGCTGTGCGTTAAAAACTGCGCATAGATTGTAATACCATCCGCGTACCAGCGCACAAACGCATCTGCGCTCACAATGTTAAGTATAAGACGCGCAACGTACATTACGCTCGCGCAGGGTTCGCGCAGGCTCACCAGCGGTAGACGTTAACGTGCATTTTTTGCGCGGACATTGTAATACGACGTTCTGCGCAAAGGGTTTTTCCCCTGGCGTTAATGCGTTTTTGCGCAAGCGTTACCGTTTGCGCGAAGAATTTAATAGAGCCCTAAAGGTTTTCACCGAATTTTTGCCCCCTGACTGTTTGATAGTTCCTGAAGTATTAAGTTCCCTCACCTCTGACAAATTCCATAAATAAAAAGATATCCGTAATGCGATATTATACTTACCCATATTTCCCCCGAGTTCAGCAAACTGTTGCCTCTAGGACCAAAGGATAACCTTTTATGATAGTTCTTCCCATGTGCTTGTACTCGCTTCCCTCCAGTGTTTTGTATGAGGTCCTTAATCTGTTTTGATTGTGTTTATTTTCGACAAATTATTTTTGTTAGTATAGCAGCACTTCAGCATTGTTGTAAATTAATTGATTTACTCTATTCTTTATTTCAGTTGGGTTTTTCAATTAAATTTTTACAACGTAGAGGTTCAGGTTTGTGTTTTATAAGCCGTCATCTTCATATATCTCGCTAAAGCTTATTTATCGGAAACGTCCGTTACAATCATTTCTAATATTCAGATTAAATCTATCAACGGCGACCTTGGCACTGGCACTCGTCCTGCTTTTCAGACAGATTTGTTGCTGTGTCACCTATAATACAGTCTGAAAATGAAGTTAAACGCCTGGTCCGGTTCTTCTTTTGTGCCATGATTATCTCTTAGGCTAGGGTCAGACGAAAGCATTTTTCCCCGCGAACGTGAAAAAGTGCGTCCGAACGCATTGACGTATTTTTTCACGGAATGCGCAAAAACGGTCAGACGACGCGCATTTTCGGGCGTGATTTTGTACGGATCGTCAATAAAACTCTTTTTGCGTCTGGACATTATGTAGGCTGGACATTAGCAGCGTCTGACATCTCCTAATCACGCACACACGCCGCTATGCCGCAGCTGCGCACTCAGTACGTCAGTACTAGCGGTTCAGCGTTCTCAGAAAAATGCGTTCAAATTCCACTTGCGTTGCACGGCCGGACTTTTGTGCGGCCGTACATCGTATATTGGCCGTCATTGCCCGTCATCTGCTGCTAGTGCGGCCGTAATTATATGCGCCAGAACGCACGTTAAAAGTGCGCTAGTCTGACCCCAGCCTTAAACAGCATAAATAAATTCCAAGAACCTATGAATTAAATCAAAAGTGGATTTATTCCAGCACCAACAAGGACGACGTTTCGACCAGAACTGGTCTTTGACAAGTCTTGACAAAGACCAGTTCTGGTCGAAACGTCGTCCTTGTTGGTGCTGGAATAAATCCACTTTTGATTTAATACATGGGTTCTTGGAATTTATTTATGCTGTTTTGAATGTGGAATCGTGGAGCAAGGATTTCCTTCCTTTTTTACCCATCTTTTCGTGAGTAGCACCTGGGTTTTATTGTCTACAATGATTATCTTGTAGGTGGTCACTCCATGGATTGTCATCAAAACAAAGGTGAATATCATTGCTGAGGATGGACAACAGCACTAGTGGCCTTTTCTACAGTAAATTCCCACTCAGATCACATGAGGTTTTCGGTCGATGGAGACATTACAGAGGAGGTTGAACCAAATGCAAATCAGACTGCTACCACCCAAAAAGGGCGGCCGTAGCTGAAATGTCAAGTAAGTCCTCTCTGCACGGGAGGAACTGAAACCGCCGACAATCATGCTATCCATGGAGTGTGGTGGCACCTGTCTGACCTTCCTGATGTGTGGCATACAAAGTCTGCTTGGGCTTTTTGATCAGAGAGGCGATGATCTTCCCATTTTGGGGACATTTTGCTATTATAGACAAGTTTTTGTTTCATTGAATATCCATTTTATGCTTCACAGGTTGGGAGGGGGGAATCAATCACATTGAATTCTTATATGTAAACAAAGTACTTTGGTGCTTTATAACTTTTTTATATGTAGGAAATGATAAGCAATTGAAAATCGCCAAGGGAGATAAACTTTGGCCGTCAGTTATTTCAGAACTATATCTCCCATGAAACCCAACCACTTAGGCTACAGTCACACAAGCGTTTTTGAGAGCAGAAGGAATATTCGTGAGAGTGGATGTTAGTGTGCTCAGCGCTGCAAACCTCAATTCTCCTATGGAGGATTGTGCTTTGTAGCCCCGTCCTACGTCCGTCGTAGCTTTTTGACGGGGAGCTGAAAGCACGTCTGGTGGTAGCGTGTGCAACTAGTGCGTACGATACACCGTGTTGCCCTCCCCGTCGAGCCGTCACAACGCTGCGATGGACGCAGGGAAGAGCAGTCACATGGATGCACTCAGTGCGCTCGTGTGACTGCAGCCTTAATAAGACGATAGAGCCATTTGGGAAATGTAGTTCCGAAACGACTGAAGGGCCAAGGTCGACCACCCCGTCCTAACCTGTCTTCGGGTTGTTGTTTTTTTTAACTAGTGATTCTGACATATTTTTTACAGGTCAGCTGTGAACTCACTAAATCGTATCCTTAATGTTTCCGACCAGGAGAAACAGACCATGATCCTTGTGAAGTGCTTTAAAGAGAAGTTTATTTTCTTAAAAGTACAGAGATATTGAAAATCTTCCCATTCCAGGGTTCCTCCTGAGATTAGCACATCAGCGAAGGCTCAGCAGCAGTAAAAGTGTGATTAAAAAGAACTCTGTTGCGTTGAACGTTTTGTTAAAAATATTACTGAATTATAGCAACTGGTAAACTAGAACACATTTAGAAACCAGAATGACCCAGGATGACACAACACTTAGTAAAGTATGAATGCCCTGGTTAATTTGTGAAAATAACTTTTTTTTACTGTATCGTTGCCTGAGCTCCTGGCTTTGTGCATGTTCATTGACAGCTCGGGCTGTCCCACTGCACGGACCCCAAACACAGGTCAACAAATGGGTCTGCCAGCAAGATGTCGGCAGCTAACATTTATGTATGTGAGGGGGGTGGGTCATCAACCTTGGCATCCAGATGTTTTAGGACTACAATTTCTATGATGCCTAGCTACTCATTAGGGACCCTACTCTAAGATTGTCCTAAGTTGCCTACTGAAGACCGGGTTGGACGTAGGGAGACAATAAATACTCAAAAATACACAAACACATAACTGTGGAATAATATATATATTTATTATATATAGGCCACAGCTAAAAACTCCACACAATAACCCACCACCATGACATAACCATTCCCATCTATACTATAAAAGAGTAAGGCTTTGGCTGTCCGTCGCCAAAACCCTACTGCGCATGCATGCGCAACCAGCGGCGGTTGGTTGCGCGCGCATGCAACCGCCGCGGCACGAGCCGGCTGCTGGCTCGCCGCGGCGGTTACACATGCACACAGCAGCCGGGTAGAGGCTGCGCTCGCAGCCTCTACCCGGCTGCCGCGCGCATCCAACCCCCGAGCGGCGAAGGGAAAGTTTCCTCCGCCGCTCGGGGGTTGGATGCGCGCGGCAGCCGGGTAGAGGCTGCGAGCGCAGCCTCTACCCGGCTGCTGTGCGCATCTAACGGGTCCCCCGAGCGGCGAAGGGAAAGTTCCTCCGCCGCTCAGGGGTAGGATGCGCGCGGCAGCCGGGTAGAGGCGCAGCCTCTACCCGGCTGCCGCGCGCATCCTACCCCCGAGCGGCGGAGGGAAAGTTCCCTCGCTTCCGCTTTGAAGGACCCAAGCCCCGGTCACGTGACCGCGGCTTGGGTCCTTCAAAGACCGGAAGCGGGGAAATCTTCACTTCCCTGGCGCCGCTCGACAGGTAAGTATGAGCGCTGGGGGGGCTATATCCACGAGCTGGGGGACCATATCCATGACCTGGGGCAAATCCATGAGCTGGGGCAAATCCATGACCTGGGGCAAATCCATGAGCTGGGGGCAAATCCATGAGCTGAGCAAATCCATGACCTGGGGCAAATCCATGAGCTGAGCAAATCCATGACCTGGGGCAAATCCATGAGCTGAGCAAATCCATGACCTGGGGCAAATCCATGAGCTGGGGCAAATCCATGAGCTGGGGCAAATATCCATGTGCTGGGGCAGTATCCACGTGCTGGGGCAAATCCATGAGCTGGGGGCAAATATCCATGTGCTGGGGCAGTATCCACGTGCTGGGGCAAATCCATGAGCTGGGGGCAAATATCCATGTGCTGGGGCAGTATCCACGTGCGGGGGCAGTATCCACGTGCGGGGTCAGTATCCACGAGCTGGGGCAGTATCCACGAGCTGGGGCAGTATCCACGAGCTGGGGCAGTATCTATGAGCTGGGGCAATATTCACGTGCTGTGGCAGTATCCACGAGCTGGGGCAGTATCCACGAGCTGGGGCAGTATCCACGTGCTGGGGCAATATCCACGTGCTGGGGCAGTATCCACGAGCTGGGGCAGTATCCACGAGCTGGGGCAGTATATCCACGAGCTGGGGCAGTATCCACGAGCTGGGGCAGTATCCACGAGCTGGGGCAGTATATCCATGAGCTGGGGCAGTATATCCACAATAGACTGCCCTCTGGGCAGGCTTTACAACTAGTAACAAAATAAAACAATAACCCAGTGCTGAAAGAGGACTCTCCACAACCACCACACACCTCCAAACCAACCAACCACCAAAAAACTTCCCAACTCCCAACCATCTGACAAAATTATCCTAACTAAAAAGGAACCCCTAGCCAGCACTGCCTACAAGCCTCCGCCGTGACAAAGGAGCCCAACAAAATACTACTCTACCGAAAAAACCAACCCAACCTGGAATTAAATAAAACAAAGTGGGAGGGTGGGGATTTTCACCGCTCTACCTCAGGAGAAAAAGGCACAGAGCCTCTCCACACGCGCCTTAAGTACCCTCCTGGCGACTCCTCCGACACCTCTCCCGCTCAAACCTCCACACACGCTGCAAAACCTTTCTAGAAAACTCCTCCCTGCTTCCTGGCATCAGATGCAACTTAAGGGCCCTACTACGCCTTAGGTGCTTCAGGCCTTCATTATGCTTAGCATTCAAGACGCACAACATAAAGGCTGGCGTTATTAGTTTACATTTTCCACAGTAAGGAATAAACTTAAGGACTAGGTGCAAACCGGGGAGATGTAACTCCTCCTAAAAGCTGGCGTTAAGATCATAACAACTCGTAAACCCTGGTGTACCGTCCCTGAGCAGTTGGAGTCTATGTAGCTGTTAAGGCTCTGGTTAGGTGTACACCAGGGCTGAAATACACACACACAGGGGTTTAGTTAGCGTCAGCTGCACGCGCATCCACTTTCAGCAGCGTCAGTCGGTAATTTCACTGCTCCACACACTTTTTAACGTCTCGGTAAGAAATTTTAACATCTCTTGCCATCCTTAGTGTCTTGGGTGGACGTTAAAGATGAGAAGCTAATGGTTAACAGCGGGCACGTTAATATACCATTAGCATCTGGCGTTTAATGACAACTTTGGAATAGGGCTCTAGGTCACCAGAGACTCCTGGGAAATGTACTAGTTCCAAGACATCTGACTGGCCAAGGTTGACCCCTTCTGTATGTTAACTAGTGATGGACCGAACACCCCCATGTTCGGTTCACATTCGAACTCCCGAAAAAGTCTGACCGCGAATTCGAACACAATGCGAACACCATGTAAGTCAATGGGGCTCGAACGTTCAAAAATTAAGGTCCCCTCCAAGAGGGCATATATGCAGGATATTGACCATTAAAGGTGTATGGGGTCCGCGTACTGCCCTGGGGGACAGGAAACAATGAAAAAAAGTAAAAAAAAAAAAAAGTTTTTAACCCTTTCACTGCTGAGTGCTGAGCCATTTCACCGCTGTGCGCTGAGCTAATTTTTACCGCTTTTGCTCATGTTTAAACGCGATTTGAAGCCGTGGGAAATGTTTCATCACCAACGAGTGGGAAATGTTTGACCAACAACGAGTGGGAAATGTTTGACCAACAATGAGTGAGAAATATTCCGGTTTTAATCCAATATCTAATAAACCGTTTATTATTATATACTGCAGTAAAGAGTCTCTTTACTTTTAGATTTTTTTAGGATCTTAAACATTTTTGGGAATTTTTTTGAAAACTTTTTATTTTTCAAACTTTCCGCGAACGTCCCGAAAAGTTCAAAGTTCGTGAATTTTCGAACAGCCGATGTTTGAATCGAACTTCGAACCGATTCGAACAGGCAGCCCATCCCTATTGTCAACATTTATACTTTCCCTGAGCATCAAACTATGAAAAAAATGTTTACTTGCTCTCCATTTCTGTGCTAAGAAGTTCACAACAAAGGGTGTTTAGCGCTCTACAGCACACACATTTTGTTTCCTGGACAGAGCAGCTATCATGTTGCAAAACCCAGTGTTCCCAGTGTTGTCTAATTGTCTGTTTGCAGTTTATTCTTGCATGAAAGCTAGGTAGACACGGTTTACAGACGGCAAACTGTATCTCCCTCACGGATACGACAAGTCATTTAAGTTTAACCTTGCATTATTCAGCATTTGTGCACTTGCTATTAAGGTATCGCTCCTCTTACTTCCTGCTCGCGTTTAGATCTCTGCCGCAGGTGCTCTGGGGAGAGCTGCCAGGATAATTCTGCCTTACAGCGGAACACATTGTACCGATGTTTCATTGAAAATGCAATCCTGCATAACAAGGTGAAAGACTTCAATGCTACAGACTAACTTAACATGACCCAGCGGCAGGATACATGTGTCCCTGTATGCACGTCTAGACACGGACTCGCGCGGATACAGGATGAAGTTGTTACGGAAGGATTATTACCTGAGCACTGTTTTTATCGTCTTTACTTTTGAGCAGGAGAAACTCGATCACATCGCGAAACAAACCCGAAACATTTTCCCCTTAAGTGAACAGAATAACAATCAGATGTTTATCACTTTTAACCTGCCGTGAATCAGAGGGTTTGCACGTTTGCCGGGCTGATCTTTTACAGGCTTTCGGCATCAGGCTGCCTTGGTTTAATCCTCGGCTGCCGGTTAAATTCTGCTTTCAGGTCCTCATCAGGCAACACGAACTCGAGAACATATTATCTATCATTATCAATCTAAGGTGGGTCAACTATGAATGCACAGGTCCATGTCGGACCTGCTTCTTTAAAATAGTGAAGCAGGGGCTAACTCCTAAAAAATTTAAGGGGTTATTCACTAACTATCAAATTGGCCCCAAAATTGCACCGAATGGTGAATTTACCCGGTCGGTTTGTTTTCGGTTCAATTTGTCTATTCACAAACCTGTCAATTCACCAAATACAGGCAAATTGACGGCGAGATACGGTGCAATTCGCCGCAATTCAACGGCACCGAAATTGTCCCACAGAAGACTATTGTGCCTTCTTTTCACAGAATGCCGAATTCCGCCATATTTGCTGTGAAATACCTAGGGCTCTATTACATTCTTTACGCAAAAACGCATGCAGAACGCGTGAATTATTGCACGAAGCGTTAAACGTGAACGTGCGTAAAACAACGCTGCTATTAGAATCCTCGCTCATTTTTTCTTCCATCAAAAAATAACCCGCGTAAAACAAATGCGCAAAAACCCACGCGCAGCAACGTTGCGCGCAGAAATCAGTGTGCGGACTGTTTTTTTCACGTGATTCAGACAATCAGAATTAAGAACCACAATTGTCTCCCGTTAAGTTTTTGCACCTGTCAAAGTCAATCTGAGCATATATGCTGCATCAATAAAAAAACACGCACAACTTCTCTATTTTATTGTTTGGGTATGCGTAGAATGTGTAACTATACTGTGCTGCATTGTTTTTTTCGGGCTGGTGTATTTCGTTTCGGCCAGGACGTTCAGATTTGCCGTTACCACCAGCTTTTCAAAGACGTTAAAATTATGCGCGCAAACGCTGTGCATTAAATTTTGCGCATAGATTGTAATACCATCCGCATACCAGCGCACAAACGCATTTGCGCTCACAATGTAAAGTATAGGACGCGCGCAGTACAGTACGCTGTACCCGTGGTAGACGTTAACGCGCATTTTTGTGCGGACACTGTAATACGATGTTCAGCGCAAAGGGTTTTGCCCCTCGCGTTAATGCGTTTTTGCGCACGCGTTAACGTTGGCGCGAAGAATGTAATAGAGCCCCTAGATTTTGGTGTTTCAATTCAACAGGGTTAAACATGGGAATCACATGAGGGGTTATTCAGAGAGAGTTGAAATGGCCCCGAAATGTCACGGAACGCTAAATTTCCCCATACAGTGCCATTTCGGGGGCATTTGGCTATTCAGAGAGTAGACAGTTCGCTAAATTTTGGCGAACTACCAGCAAGTACGATGCCTGCTCGAAGGCAGTGAAATCCCCCATAGAGAAGCAGCTGCTCTGAGGACAGTGGCAGGTAGGGAGTTTGACAGGGGCGGTACACCTGTCAAACCGTAACGCAGGTGTCCTAAGGCGAGCTCAGGGAGGACATAATCCTCCCGCGGCGGAGAAGGGCGTCTTTCAATTTTTTTTAAAAAGTTTTATAAAATACATAAATTTTTAAAAATATAAAAATAAGAACGCTTCTTGAATAAAAAGAAAAGAATAAATGGTCTTGGTTAAAAAAATTCTAAAGTTATTAACCCCTTAACCCTTAAGGACCAGGGCTCTGTAAAGCCAAGCATTTATGATGTAGATGTCACGTCGTTTGTCATCAATGGGTTAAATTATTTGCATTGAAATCTATGGGGGTTATTCAGAGAGCACCGGGCATCGCTCCCCGCACATCGAGGAATCAAATTTCCTACCTTGTGGTGAATTCAGCATTCACCGCAGAGTCTCTGATGTGCAGGGAGTTGGCTGCCGAATGCCACCACAAACCCTCCGCAAACTCGCTGGCTATCGCCGCAAACCAGTCACCTGCCGCTGCCAATGGCTGAACATCAGCCGCAAACACGCCGGACAGCTGCCAAACGCAGCCGACGAGCCACCGAGCACAGTGCCGACCAGCCGCAGGAGAAAGACGACAAGGCGCGAACGGGTTAAAAAGAAAAAAAACAATACGATTGTAAGTGTCAAAATTGAAATGCTGTTTTCAAAAAAACTACTTAATGAGAATGTCTGGAATTTACGTATAGGACCCTATGAATGATAATAAAAAGGTCTGTTACAAAATGCTTTAAAAAAAAAAAAAAGAAGAAAAAAAATCCTGAAAAAATTCTGAAAAATGCCTCAAAGATCCTAGAAAATAAAGGGACCTTTTTTACTACAGATTAAAATAATGAACGGTTTATTAGATATTGAATAAAAACGGGAATATTTTTAACATTGAAGCCTATGGGATTCGCCTGAATAAACCTGCCGAATAAAAACACTGAACAGCAGGGAACTTTGGCAACCTTTCACTGCTGTTCAGTGTCTCTGAATAGATTAACCATTGCTTCGCTATGGGGGATTTCACTGCCTTCGAGCAGGCGCCGAACTTGCAGGCAGTTTGCCCAAATTTGGCAAACTGCTTGCTCTCTGAATAACCGAAGGGCCCCGAAATAGCGCCATACGCTGAATTTCGGCGTCCGGTTACATTTCGGGGCCAGATCGTCTCTCTCTAAATAACCCCTTCTGTCTCTACAATATGTTTGCATGATATCCAAATTTTTATACTCTCTGTAATGAAAGGGGTTTTATGGAAAGCCACTTGGTAAAGAAGGCGTTAAGATGCATTGTGATTTTTTATGGAATAGTTGGGGGGTCTGGGGGGCCTAAGAGGAGACCATAGGTATCATGCTTTGTGGATTTCATCATACCCTAGATGCTAGATATACAGCATCAACACACACACACACACACTTGTACTCCTATCATCGCTCCCTCTCCAAAATGACAAGAATCCAGGTAATTTAGATTATTCTGAGTCACTTTCAGGCACTAAGGACCATAAAGTGAGCCATTAGTGTTAACGAGTGAGGCTGTTAAACTTACAGGCTTGCTCGTTAACCATAAAGACTCACCTGCCTCTAAGTTTGCTTGCAATGCCGCTGTTTCGACATGCTACTGCTGTCAGTCCTCATGCCACTGTAGCCGCAGGAAGGGCCAAGCTGGCGCTGTCCCCCCATGAAAGATCCAGCTGGATGGAGTAGAAGGAACATCACTGCTCTCTAACAGTGGAGACACAGGTTCGTATCACAGCAAGAGCACCTCTCCAGTAAGTGTCCTTGGGCAAGACACCGAACGGTACATACTTGCCTACCTCACAATATCGACTGTGGAGTCCAGTGGTAACATCTCTGCCTTTTAGACATGGAGAAACAATTCAAAATCCCATCCAGCACATCCCTCCAACACAACTGTAGAGAAGCAAGTCTCGACTTCACGAGAAGCGGGTTCAGCCTAACCACCAGGTCACTGCTCTACAATCATGGAAAGACGACTCGATTCCACCCAGAAGACGCCACCAGTGAGTGTCCTTGGGCAAGACACCTAACGATACGGATGCGTACCTCACAAAATACTTGTACATCTCATTGATTGTAAATTCCCTTGGGAACAGGGTCCCCCTGAATCAGGCCATATCATCCATGTGTGGTATTCTAATGTATTAACCCCTTGTACACTGATCTTGTAAAGCGCTGCGGAATATGTGGCGCTATATAAATAAAGGATAATCATAATAATAATCCCTAGGCAGCCCTGTTCCTGTGTTGATCTAGCGCAGAACCAGCTATTGGTTGGGATTTAACACTTCAGTTTATAAAAGACACGGATTGCAATCAGTTACAAACACACCACAGGTCATGTGACAGGAAGCTCAGACTCACATGAATAAAGGGCTACGCCCCCTGTAGCCTGTGCTTCAGTATTGTTGCTCCTTCCCTAGCAGAGTGAGTTTCTATGCTCTGATTTTAGACTCTAATCTGCCTTAATCCCTTTATCCTATATCCTGCTCCTGTGTGATCCCTCAGTGGCTCTACCAAATTCCTGCCATGTTCCTAACAGCATTCACCATGGCTCCAGTCTCCTGCTCCAGCTACTACGTCTCTCAACATCCATCTGGTCGGTCTGGATCTGTTCACTCTCCTCCACCTGCTCCTGTGTGTAGATACTGCATATTGGGCCATATCTCCTCAACACAGTTCCACCCCGGAACCCGTACGTGACAGCTACTGTAAATTAATGCTTCCTATACTTTGTATACTTTTATGGGAAGAGTTTTTTGCCATTAGGTGGAGAATAACAAGCAATTCCCAGGTCAACCATTATTCCCGACTTGGGGCCCTATTACATTCTTCGCGCATTTTCGTTCGCACAGCGCATTTTTTTTTTGCACAGCAAATGCGTTATCGCGTGAAAATTAACGCTGGTATTACAATCCTCCCTCATTTTTCATCCGTCCAAAAAAATCGTGCATAAAACCGACGCGCGAAAATGCACGCAAAGTACGTTTGCGCGCAGAAATCAGTGACCGCAATGTAATTTTTGACGCAGGTCCATCTTTTTCTTACGGAAGACCGTCATTTATTTACGCAGGTCCGCCATTTTTATACGCAAGACCGTCATTTTTATACGCAGTCATTTTTATATGCAAGACCATCATTTTTATACGCAGACCGTCATTTCTATACGCAGACCGTCATTTCTATACGCAAACCGTCATTTTTATACGCAGACCGTCATTTCTATATGCAGACCGTCATTTTTATACGCAAGACTGTCATTTTTATACGCAGACCGTCATTTTTATACACAGACCGTCATTTCTATACGCAGACCATCATTTTTATACGCAGACCGTCATTTTTATATGCAGACCGTCATTTCTATACTCAGACCGTCATTTTTATACGCAAGACCGTCATTTCTATACGCAGACCGTCATTTTTATACGCAAGACCGTCATTTCTATACGCAGACCGTCATTTTTATATGCAAGACCGTCATTTTTATACGCAAGACCGTCATTTTTATACGCAGACCGTCATTTTTATACGCAAGACCATCATTTCTATACGCAGACCGTCATTTTTATATGCAAGACCGTCATTTTTATATGCAAGACCGTCATTTTTATACGCAAGACTGTCATTTTTATACGCAGACCGTCATTTTTATACGCAAGACCGTCATTTTTATACGCAGACCGTCATTTTTATACGCAAGACCGTCATTTCTATACGCAGACCGTCATTTTTATACGCAAGACCGTCATTTCTATACGCAGACCGTCATTTTTATATGCAAGACCGTCATTTTTATACGCAGACCGTCATTTCTATACGCAAGACTGTCACTTTTATAGGCAGACCATCATTTCTATATGCAGACCGTCATTTCTATATGCAGACCGTCATTTTTATACGCAAGACCGTCATTTCTATATGCAGAACGTCATTTTTATACGCAAGACCGTCATTTCTATATGCAGACCGTAATTTTTATACGCAAGACCGTCATTTCTATATGCAGACCGTAATTTTTATACGCAAGACCGTCATTTCTATATGCAGACCGTCACTTTTATAGGCAGACCATCATTTCTATATGCAGACCATCATTTTTATGCGCAAGACCGTCATTTCTAAACGCAGACCGTCATTTTTATACGCAAGTCCATCAAAAAACGTGCGCATCGACGTTCTCCGTTGTGAATCCGCAGTTTGGTACGGTCAGGTCGTTACAATTTGCCGTTACCACCAGCTTTTCTAAGACGTTAAAATTATGCGCGCAAACGTTGTCTGTATAATTTTGCGCAAAGATTGTAATACCATGCACGCACCAGTGCACAAACGCATTTGCGCTCAAAAGGTTAAGTATAGGACGCGCACAGTTCATCTCGCTCGCGCAGGTTCATCCGCGTTAAACGTTAACGCGCATTTTTTGCACGAACGTTGTAATACGACATTCAGCGCAAAGGGTTTTGCCCCTCGCGCTAATGCGTTTTTGCGCACGCGCAAAATTGTGTGCGAAGAATGTAATAGGGCCCTTGAACTGGTATTTAAAAAATACCTTATGTGGGAGACTGGTGTTAAGTGATTTTGCCCAGCTTGATACCACAGCTACATCCCTAACCCTCGTTCCTGAAGAAGTTACAGTATCCATCAGCGAAATGCGTTGCAGAGACAGAATCTTTCACCAGATCGCCGGGGTAAATCCGCCATTTTTTACACAATAATAACAGTGGTTAGTGAATAACCCCTTAAACAGCAGCTCTAATTATATCACTTTTTTCAAATTCCATTTTTGTAATTTCTAGGCGATCTTCCTCTCACTGCATTAGCCATGCAAACTTACAAACACTCATCTCTGGATAACAGAGGATGACAATGACATCTGGAACTTTTGTTTGATTGACATATGCCAGAAAACTCTAAATTACACTAAGCTGTGCCACTTTGGGATGATTTGCATAGTAAAAATATAGCTTTTGCACATGCATAGAATCCTAGGGAGAGCTCGGGACAAATGTATAGCGTGATTAATTGTTTTACAGACAGATGTGTTTATAACAATAATAAAAGTCTGTTTAAAAAACGTTGCTTAGTCAAGAACCAGCCCCAAGAGGAAGTCGCGGGGGGGGGGGGTTAAGGGAGCAGTGGACCTGGTTCTTCACTACATTTTCAGCATTTTGTCCCAAATTAACATATCACATATTTTGTTCCAGGACTGCAAAAAGCAGACACTGACACTTTAACTCTTTCACTACCGAAGGTGTGAACTTGATTTTGCATTGCAGTGCAATAAATACCAACAGTTAGCATGTAATATACCATTTTCAAATCTTTCTAATGTAAGCTTAGTGTGAAACCAATGGAAAAACAAAATTCGCAGTGAGATCTCACTCCTGTAATGTATTATTGTAAAAAGCTACAAGCAGCAGCCCTCACCTTCACTGTAACATAAAAAACACAACAAAACTTACTGCTGCATTACAACAGCCAGAGAGAGGGCATAATACAGGGAAAACTCTGTGGTCACTCACTGCTGTACAAGGATAAGATTCAGGGAGTTATAATGAGTGAAAATCCCTGTACAGTACAGATACAAGGTGTTACTGTAATTGCCATACACAGGCATTATTCAGCACATACAGATACAAGGTGTTACTGTAATTCCCATACACAGGCATTATGCAGCACATACAGATACAAGGTGTTACTGTAATTCCCATACACAGGCATTATTCAGCACATACAGATACAAGTTGTTACTGTAATTTCCATACACAGGCATTATGCATTACATACAGATACAAGGTGTTGCTGTAATTCCCATCCACAGGCATTATGCAGCACATACAGATACAAGGTGTTACTGTAATTCCCATACACAGGCATTATGCAGCAAATACAGATACAAGGTGTAACTGTAATTCCCATACACAGGCATTATGCAGCACATACAGATACATGAGGCCTGAAGCACCTAAGGCGTAGGGCCCTTAAGTTGCCTCTGATGCCAGGTTGCAGGGAGGATTTTTCTAGAAGGTTTTGCAGCGCGTGAGGAGATTGAGCGGGAGCAGTGTGGGAGGAGTCGACAGGAGGGTACTTAAGGCGTGTGAGGAGAGGCTCTTCCCGCCTTTTTTCTCCTGAGGTAGAGCGGTGATAATCTGTGTTGCGTCAGAGAAGCGGTGTTTTTTTCGGCTTTTTGCCTTAATGTATTGTTTCGGAAATGGCGGAAGGTGGGGAGCTGGAGTCATTCCTGGAGGAAGTGCGGGAGGCGGCTCAGCACTGTGGTGTGGAGTGGGCCAGAAGAAGCCTGTCGGAGGTGTTGGCGGCGGATGGGGGTTCTCGGCCTGCCAGGATTTCGAGGTTCCAGTGCAGTTTAATCCGGGAGGCGAATCCAGTGTATCGGCGGCCGAGAGATGGAGTTGGAGGCTGTGAGAGGTTGTGGTCGGTTGGTCCATCGGATGTTGGCTGGTGGTGACGCAGTTGGTAATGAGGCTGGCGTGAATGCTTCCAGGTGTGTGGAAGGTAGGAGCTTGAGGCCGGCTTCGGGGGCTAAGGATCCTTCCGGTCGGAGGGGTGGTGTGGTGAGCTCTACCAGGAGAGAAGGAGTGCAGAGTTTGAGGAGTTCCTCGGGGAGAAGGAGTGGTCGGTGTTCCGCCAGGGGTCCCAGAGGAGGAGCAAGGGCTGTCTCAGGGACTGATGTTTCGGCGGTAAGACATTAGGTGGATAGGGATGTGGATGGTGGTGTGACACAGGGTGTTGGTGTGTGGGATAAGGGCACCCAAGAGCTCGAAGTAAATTGGTGTTCAGTTGGTGGAGATGATGGGGCTCCGGATGTGAGGGAGCGACTTGATGATTTGGGCACTTCGGGTTCTGGGGCTAATCGCACTATTAATTTTTCGTCCACAGTTCTAATGGTTCAGGAGGGAGTCCACAGCCGGTGGGTGGTTTCCAGGCTGCTGGAGTTGGTGGAGGTGGTGCAGGAGGTTTGGAGTCGGTGGCGCTGGAGGTTCCGGGAAGTTCGGGCGGTCCTCGTGTGGCGACAGGTGACGGAAATGGTGGTGATGTTGGTTTTTTCATGTCTTTTTTACAGGGGCCTTTGAGGCTTGGTCGGTTTCACCAAGGGGTGTGAACCAGGGTGTGGATTTGGCTCAGGCATGGAAGGGTGCAGGTGGGCCAGTTGTGAGAGCTGGTGGAGCTCTTGGCGGTGAAGTCATGGCTTCAAATGGGCCGGGTGGCGATGTGGGTTCACTCGGTGAGTCCACAGGAGTGGCGGATGTGGCAAGGAGGAATGCTTACGTGTCATTTTCTGGGCCTTCGGGGTTTCATTTGAAACAGGAGGTTAAAGAAGGCATATGGCGGGGGGAGTATGTGGAACTTTTTTCCCTGCTTCCGTTGGATAGGTGGCTGGGGGTTAAAGATTATTCGTCTAAGGACGGTTTAAAGGAAGAGGAGGAAAGGAAGAAGAGGTTTCGGAGGATTCCTAAGTCATTCGGGAATTGGCTCCGGGCTTTTTGTATTTTGGCAAGTGTGGTGGGGGAAAGGAGCCCACAGCACTGTTCGAGCCTTTTTTATTATGTGGATGGGATTTGGGAGACTTATCGAACGTATGGTGGTTGGGAGTGGTGGTAATACGATGAGCAGTTTAGGCAACGTTTGGCGGCTCACCCAGGCATGGGGTGGGATCAATTGGACATTACGCTGTGGTTGCGTTTGATGGGGGCACAAAAGGCGTTGCCCTTTCCAGGGGGAGCCGGTAGGGGAGGGGTCAGTTCCCCACCGGCAAGTGTTAAAAAGGGATCGCGCTGGCAATTTAACGAGGGTCAGTGCAAGTTTGGTGCGGGGTGCAGGTACAATGCACGAATGTTCAAATTGTGGAGGATTGCATTCATTGTCCAGATGTTTTAAGAGGGCGAGACAAGGAGGTCTGCCTTTTGGAGGGTCTGGAGAGGGGAGCTTCCCCGGTGGAACTTGACGCGATGTTACCGTGGCTAAGGCTTTATGGAAGACTTAGAGATGCAGAATTTTTTATGTGACGGTTTTGGTGTTGGTTTTCGGATTCCTTTTGTGGTAAGGCCAGGGGGTGGCAAGTTAAGAAATTTGAAGTCGGCTAGAGTGTATCTGGAGGTAGTTCGGGAGAAGGTGTTTAAGTAGATTGGGGCTGGTAGGATGGCAGGTCCATTCTCGTCTCCTCCGGTGCGGGATTTGAGGATATTCCCTTCGGGAGTTGTGCCGAAGCGGAAAGGCAGGAGAGTTTCGTTTGATTCATCATTTATCTTTTCCAAGGGGGGGGCGGGTCGGTTAATGATGATATTGGTGAGGAGCTGGCCTCGGTGTCATACGTGTCCTTTGATTTCACGGTCAGTTTGGTTCGTGATGCAGGACCGGGGGCTTTAATGGCTAAGGTGGATACTGAGTCGGCTTTTCGGCTATTACCTATTCATTAGACATGTGCATTCGTTTTAGTACTAAAACGATTTAGTCCGAATTTTAGGATAATTTAGTTTTAGTATGACTCAAGAGATACGAAACTGCTCAGTACAAAAACGAAATAAACTAAAATAAAATGCACTACATTTTAGTTTCAGTCCTTTTTGTGATATTACATTGATGAGTGAAAGAGACCAGTATTGAACGCAACATCGCAAAGCTACAGAAAAGGTTTGTGTGTGTAATCCTTCCCGACCCCTACCTGAAAATCTGACAGTGATAGAGCTCCAGAATACTCACTCGCAGCACAGACAGCCAGCACAGGAGAGGAAACCTTTTCTTAACCCTTGCATGTCTATGAGGCAAACAAGATGATAAAAGCAGCTGGAGAAGGAAAACATTCAAATAAATCACACTGAAAGCTAATGACAGAGGAGGGCTGGATAGTAAAACCCCCTTTATAACAAGCAGCGCTGGGAGAAGAGAGGGACTTTATAAAACGTGTGTTATCTCCCCTCCCGGTCTGCATAATAGGGGCTTAGGTCTGATACATTTTATATTATCCAAGAGCACTATCCCCCTTTCCTCATCTATAATACACGTTTTATATAAAGTCCCTCTCCTCTCCCAGTGCTGCTTGTTATAAAGTTTTTTTTTACGTCTGATACATTTAGTATCCAGCTCTCACAGTTACTCTGTCATTATGAGCCTTCAGTGTGATTTATTTGAATGTTTTCCCTAGATTTAAAGTGCTTTATTTTATTAAAAAAATCAATTTGCACCAGTCATCTCTTCTCTGAGCTTTCAGACAGATTTACGTTAATATTTTCCCTCTCCCCTGCTTTTATATTCCTGTGTCTACCCCACAGAGATACAAAGTTTAAGTAAAAGTTCCCTCTCCTGTGCTGGATAAGCATTGCATTCTGAAGTTCTGCACCCTCCACATGCCAATGCAGTAAGATGTTCTATACAGAGAGGGGCATTAATTAATGCAGGTGGATGTCGTATACATTACATGGAGAGGTGTATTAATTAATGCAGGAGGATGTTATCTACATTATACAGAGAGGGTATTAATTAATGCAGGAGGATGTTCTATACATTATACAGAGAGCAGCTTTTTTTTAGCCCTTTAAATCCAGTGGCTGTGAGCGCTGAGATCGGCTGCTTGTTATATTATCTCTCAGTACAATGTATAGGCTCAGCTGTTACAGTAACTGACTGTAACAGCGCTCAGAGTTTCAGTAAAACAAGGAAATAATATTGTTCTAACCTCTTATATATAAAAATATTATTTACTAGAAACTCTGAGTACTGTGATAAGCAGCAGTCAGTTACTGTAACAGCTTTGCCTGGCACATTGTGCTGAGAGTGAGTGATACTGTAACAAGCGGCGATCTCAGCCCTCGGAGGAGCCACTACAATAGTAATTGTATCCACTGGTTTTCGGATGAGTGAAATTAGTTTTCATACTAAAGAACTGAAAACGAATTTCTTTAGCAACTAAATAAATTGCATTTTAGGACTAATCCATTAGTTCAAAACGAAAATTTGTGCTGTGCACATGTCTACTATTCATCCTTCGTGTCATCACCTTATGGGATTTTGGTTTGAAGGCGAATCTTATGTGGATCTATGTTTGCCTATGGGTTGGTCCATTTTTTGTTCCTTTTTTGAATGTTTCAGTACATTTTTGGAATGGGTGGGCCGTGAAGTGGCAGGGTCGGATAATCTCACTCATTTTCTGGATGAATTTTTGTGTGTACGACACGGGGTATTCAGGAAGGTCATCACTTTGTTAGGATATCCAGTATCATGTAAGAAGATTTGGATGTGTGGAAATCCTTTTTGGTGGTGTTTAATGGGGTGGCCTTATTCCCTTCAAAAGAGGTTTTGGCGAAGGAGCTGCAATTTTTTTACGGACGCCTCGGGAGGTGTTGGTTTTGGGGTATATTTTGGGGGACGTTGGTGTGCTTCTCGTTGGCCTGATAGTTGGTTGGCATCTTCTTTGGTGCGGAATTTGGCCTTTTTGGAGTTGTTTCCATTAGTAGTGGTCTTGGAGCTGTGGGGAGGTGCTCTGGAGGGAAGAAGGATTCTGTTCCGTTCTGACAACATGGCGGTGTTGTGTCGGCGGGTAATTCTTTGTCGGCTTCATCATTGCCAGTCATCAGACTGCTGAAGAGATTTGCGTTGATGTGTCTTAAGTTTAATGTTTTATGCAGGGCAAGGCATGTCCCGGGTCACCTTAACTCAGTGGCGGATGCTTTGTCTCATTTTCAGTGGGGCAGGTTTCGTTCCCTGGCTCCGTTGGCAGAGGAGGTGGGCACCCCTTGTCCGGAGGGCCTTTGGAAGCTAGGCTCAGAATCTTTGGAAGATGGGTGAGAGGTTCTTTGTCTGAGTCATCTTGGAAGGCCTACTCGCGAGTATGGAGGGATTGAGATGCTTTGGCTGAGCGGTTCAGGTACGTGGCAGTGGGCGTTTTGGATGAGGAAAGTCTGCTCAGAGCATACCTAATTCGGTTATTTGAGTCTGGGGCATCTCCTGGAGTGGTTCGGCAGTCTTTAGCCGCCTTGGCTTTCCTTTTTTCAGGTATCGGGGAAAAGAGACGTCATCAAGGATTTTGTGATCAGATGTGCAGTTCGGGGTTATGTGAAGGGGAGATGCAGGGTGGATGCTAGGCGTCCAGTTTCGAGACAATTATTGGAGGGGCTATGGGATTTTGTTGGGAGTTTTTGTTCTTCAACTTATGAGGTTCTGCTTCTGAGGGCGGGTTTTTTGTTTAGGGTTCTTTGGGGCATTTCGAGTGGGTGAGTTGGTGTGTAATTCTAGGAGAGGAGGTGGTGGTTTAGGAGCTGATGCAGTTGGGTTTGGAGTTAATGATCTGGCTATTTGGGTTGCTAACTCCAAGACGGATCAGTTGGGTAGGGGGCGTGGAGTTGGTTTATTCAGTGTGGATAACTGTGTGGTTTGTTCAGTGGACAACGTTAAGAAATTTTTGGAGGTACGGGTGGAGTCTAGTGTGGCCTTTTTATGTCACGCGGACGGATCGACTTTATCAAGATTTCAGTTTATTTCTATTTTTCAGAAGGGTTTGGTGAGTTTAGGGAGAAATCCGAAGGAATTTGGTTCTCATTCATTTCGTATTGGGGCTGCAACGGAAGCTTCAAGGTTGGGTTTGTCGGCAACGGAAATTCAAGAATTTAGAGGATGGAGCTCAAGGGCTTTTAAGTCTTACGTTTGTCCTGGTTTGCTGTCATAAATTTTGTAATCATCTGTTAAAGCTGGGAGGTAATGTGGAGCACAGTTTGCTGTATGTTATGTTTTCAACTTTCTATAAAAAAAAAATAAAAAAAAATTGAAATACGAAAAATATCAAATTTATACATGAAATATGAATTATACCTTTTATACGGAATATATATATTTATTCTATTTTATCTTTGTCACTTTGTTGGTTGTTTGGGGTTGAGTGTGGGGGTTTGGAGTATTTGGAGGCAAGGAGTTGGTGTTTGTTTATATGTTTTTCTTTACAGGTATGGTCATGGTTATTGGGAGGGATGTGTGGTGGTTTGGTGGGGATTTTTTCTTTTAAAATATTTTGTGTGGTGAATTTTTTCTTTTTAAAGTATTTTGTGTGGTGGAGATGTTGGTAATGTGTTTTTTGTTTTTGCAGATCCTCCAAGAGTGGTGTGGATTATTGGAGACTCGCTGATTTTTGGGCGAGAAGAAGGGCGTTGGTGCGATCCTCTGGAGTTCAGATGGGTCTGCTTGGGTCGGCAACACGGGTACGGTGGATCGGAATCCGTGGACTCCTATGGGAGGAGTTTAAGCCGACGGTTTTGGGTGCCCTGAGGCACGGTGAAGTTCCCCATGTGCTGGGGTCCCTCTTGGTGTGCTGCTGGAGCAGATGCAGGCGGATCTGCGGCAGTTGAGGGATTTGGGAGTGGTCCCTCGTGGAAAGCTGCTGGAGCAGATGAGAGCGGATCTGCAGCAGCTGAGGGAGTTGGGTGAGGTCCCTCTTGGTGTGCTGCTGGAGCAGATGCAGGCAGATCTGCGGCAGTTGAGGGATTTGGGAGTGGTGCCTCATGGAAAACTGCTGGAGCAGATGCAGGAGGATCTGCGGCAGTTGAGGGATTTGAGAGTGGTCCCTCATGGAAAGCTGCTGGAGCAGATGAGAGTGGATCTGCGGCAGTTGAGGGAGTGGTCACCATGGACAGTGGTGATGTGGTCTGAAGTGATGCTAAGGATGGTGTGGGAGCAGGCGGAGTATGAAGAGGCGGTGCGGCTGGGCCGTATCAAGCTGAATCGCTGGATGGGAAGGTTCGTGAGGAGGATGGAGGGTGTGGTGGTGCGACATCTACCTTTTGAAGAGGAAGAGGCGGAGTGTTATTTTATGGCGGATGGAGTTCACCTGACAGATGTGGGCAAGGATTTGTTCATCCTGGGACTCAAGGAAGGGATTGAACAAGCCCTGTTTTTTCTTGGTGGGGGAGCTCTCCCATAAGGGGTTATGTGAGGAGCTCGTGGCGGGGGCTTGTAGACAGTGCTGGCTAGGGGTTCCTTTTTAGTTAGGATTACTTTGTCAGATGGTTGGGAGTTGGGTAGATTTTTGGTGGTTGGTTGGTTTGGAGGTGTGTGGGGGTTGTGGGGAGTCCTCTTTCAGCACTGGATTATTGTTTTAATTTGTTATGAGAATTGTTATGTTATTATGGTGGGGTTTTAGTGTGGAGTTATTAGCTGTGGCCTATATATAATAAATATATATATTATTCCACAGTTATGTGTTTGTGTATTTTTGTGTGTTTATTGTCTCCCGTAGTCCGACCCGGTCATCAGTAGGCGACTTAATGAGGCCTGAAGCACCTAAGGCGTAGGGCCCTTAAGTTTCCTCTGATGCCAGGACGCAGGGAGGATTTTTCTAGAAGGTTTTGCAGCGCGTGAGGATATTGAGCGGGAGCAGTGTGGGAGGAGTCGACAGGAGGGTACTTAAGGCGCGTGAGGAGAGGCTCTTCCCGCCTTTTTTCTCCTGAGGTAGAGCGGTGATAATCCCCACCCTCCCTCCCTTCTTTATTTTACTCTTAGTTGGGTTGGTTTTTTCGTTAGAACAGTTTTTTGTTTGTTGGGCTCCTTTGTCACGGCTGGGGCTTGTAGGCAGTGCTGGCTAGGGGTTCCTTTTTAGTTAGGATTACTTTGTCAGATGGTTGGGAGTTGGGTAGATTTTTGGTGGTTGGTTGGTTTGGAGGTGTGTGGGGGTTGTGGGGAGTCCTCTTTCAGCACTGGATTATTGTCTTAATTTGTTATGAGAATTGTTATGTTATTATGGTGGGGTTTTAGTGTGGAGTTTTTAGCTGTGGCCTATATATAATAAATATATATATTATTCCACAGTTATGTGTTTGCATATTTTTGTGTGTTTATTGTCTCCCGTAGTCTGACCCGGTCATCAGTAGGCGACTTAAAGGTGTTGCTGTAATTGCCATACACAGGCATTATGCAGCACATACAGAAACAAGGTGTTGCTGTAATTGCGTACACCAGCATTATGCAGCACATACAGATACAAGGTGTTGCTGTAATTGCCATACACAGGCATTATGCAGCACATACAGATACAAGGTGTTACTGTAATTGCCATACACAGGCATTATGCAGCACATACAGATACAAGGTGTTGCTGTAATTGCCGTACACCAGCATTATGCAGCACATACAGATACAAGGTGTTGCTGTAATTGCCATACACAGGCATTATGCAGCACATACAGATACAAGGTGTTGCTGTAATTGTCATACACAGGCATTATGCAGCACATACAGATATTTCATTGCTAATAATCTCATTATGATTAGGGATGAGCCGAACACTCCACGAGTTCGGTTCGAGCACGAACCCGAACTTCCCATTTGTTCGGGACCGAACCCGAACCCCCATGCAAGTCAATGGGGCTGAAAATTTGGTGTTTTGGAGTGCCCTCCAAGAGGGCATATATGCTACATATTTGCCATAAAAGGTGTATGGGGGTCCGGGTAGTGTCCTGGGGGACAGGAAACAAGGACAAAAAGTTAAAAAAAAAACGTTTTTAAAGGGACAATGAGTTTTCTATGAAATAAGGGTTAAAAATTAAAAATGAAAAATTCCTTCAAATATCGTGCCTAGGAGGTCCCCATAACCTACCCGTGAAGTGGCGGATTTCTAGGATGTATAGAAATATGTAAAAACCAAAAAATGACATTTCAAATGACAGTAAATGCTTTTCCTTTAATCTATCCATAAACAACTGCTTGGGGCAGCAGTCTGTATGAAAAGAGGAGACATTTTCGGACACGCAGAAAAAGTTTACTGATTTTTTGGCGGTGAAAAGCAGGAGAATGGAAACTTCTAGACCAAAAAGCCAATTTGGAAAGTGAGATAAATGGGAGAATTTTTCTGGTTCGGCTATTTTGACCTAGAATTTTCCATTCTCCAGTCATTCTCCTGCGTTTCACCTTTCTCTGAATAACCCTGTCAGGGTTATTCAGAGAGCGGTGTAGAGCAGGAGAATGACTGGAGAATGGAAAATTCTAGGTCAAAATAGCCAAACCAGAAAAAGTCTCCCATTTAGGCTAGGGTCAGACTAGCGAATTTTTAATGTGCGTTTAGGCGCACTTAATCACGGCCGCACTAGCAGCAAATGACGGGCAATGACGGCCAATATACGAAGTACGGTCGCACGTAAGTCCAGCTGCGCAACGCAAGTGGAAAATGAACGCATTTTTTTGAGAACGCAAAACCGCTAGTATAGAAACATAGAAACATAGAAAAATGTCGGCAGATAAGAACCTTTCGGCCCATCTAGTCTGCCCATTTACATGGATACTTAACCTGGATTTATCTTTTGTTTAGGATAGCCTTATGCCTATCCCATGCTTGCTTAAATTCAATTACTGTTTTGGCCTCTACCACTTCAACTGGAAGACTGTTCCATGTATCCACCACCCTCTCAGTAAAATAATGCTTTCTGATGTTACTTTTAAACCTTTGCCCCTCTAATCTAAGACTATGTCCTCTTGTTTTGCTACTTTGTTTCCTTTTAAATATACTCCCTTCCTCTACCTTGTGGATTCCCTTTACGTATTTAAATGTTTCTATCATATCTCCTCTGTCTCGTCTTTTTTCCAAGCTGTACATGTTAAGATCATTAAGCCTTTCCTGGTAACTTTTCTCCTTCAAGCCGTACACCATTTTAGTAGCCCTTCTCTGAACTCTCTCTAAGATGTCTATATCCTTCTGGAGATACGGTTTCCAGTACTGCACACAGTACTCCAAGTGAGGTCTCACCAGTGCTCTGTACAGTGGCATGAGCACTTCCCTTTTCCTACTGCTAATACCTCTCCCTACACAACCAAGCATTCTGCTAGCATTTCCTGCTGCTCTATTACATTGACTACTTACCTTTAGATCCTCTGAAATAATAACCCCTAAATCCCTTTCCTCAGATGTTGAGGTTAGGACTGTATCAAATATTCTATATTCAGCCCTTGGGTTTTTACGTCCCAGGTGCATTATCTTGCACTTATCCACGTTAAAACTCAATTGCCACAGCTACGACCATTTTTTTAGTTTACCTAAATCATTTGTCATTTGGCTGATCCCTCCAGGAACGTCAACCCTGTTACAAATCTTTGTGTCATCAGCAAAAAGACATACTTTTCCACTAATACCTTCTGCAATATCACTAATAAAAATATTAAATAGAATGGGTCCAAGTACTGACCCCTGAGGTACCCCACTGGTAACAAGACCTTGCGCCAAATAAACTCCATTTACCACAACCCTCTGTTGCCTGTCACTCAGCCACTGCCTAATCCATTCAACAATATTGGAATCCAAGCTCAAAGATTGCAATTTATTGATAAGCCTTCTATGCGGAACAGTATCAAAAGTCTTACTGAAATCTAAATAAGCAATGTCTACTGCACCACCTGTGTCTATTATTTTTGTTACCCAATCAAAAAAATCAATAAGATTAGTTTGGCATGATCTCCCTGAGGTAAACCCATGTTGTTTCTGATCCTGTAATCTATGTGTTTTTAGATGTTCAACAATCCTTTCCTTTAACATGGTTTCCATTAATTTCCCCACTACTGACGTAAGACTAACTGGCCTATAGTTCCCCGATTCCTCCCTACTACCCTTCTTGTGAATGGGCACAACATTTGCTAATTTCCAGTCTTCTGGGACGACTCCCGTTAGCAAGGATTGGTTAAATAAATCTGTTAACGGTTTTGCTATTACATCACAGAGCTCTTTTAATAATTTAGGGTGGATCCCATCAGGCCCCATTGACTTATTTGTCTTTACTTTAGACAGCTGCTGTAGAACCTCCTCCTCTGTAAACTGATATGTAATTGTCTCGTTAGTGTTTCCTCCTAACGGAGGTCCCTTTCCTTCCTTTTCTTTTGCAAAGACTGAACAAAAATATTCATTGAGGCAGTCAGCGAGACTTTTATCCTCTTCTACATACCTTCCTTCCTTTGTTTTTAATCTAACTAATCCTTGTTTTACTTTTCTTTTCTCGTTTATGTATCTAAAAAATGTTTTGTCCCCCTTTTTTACTAACTGAACTATTTTCTCTTCTGCGTGTGCTTTGGAAGCCCTTATAAATTGCTTTGCCTCTTTCTGCCTAATCTTATAGGTTTGCCTATCTTCTTCACTCTGAGTTGTTTTATAATTATTGAATGTTTTCTTTTTGTTCACTATTTTGGCCACTTCTGCAGAGTACCACAGTGGTTTCTTCCCTTTTTTGCTTTTGCTAACAAGTCGAATGCAATTGCCTGTGGCCTTCAATAATGCTTCCTTTAAATAATCCCATTTCTCCTGGACTCCCTTTAAACTCCTCCAGTCTGATAATGACTCCTTCACACAAAGTCTCATTTTAGAAAAATCTGGTTTTTTTAAGTCTAAAACTTTTGTTTTTGTGTGGTGCGGCTCCATCCCTGTTCTTATATTAAACCATACTGACTGGTGATCACTAGATCCCAAATTTTCACCTACAACAACGTCCGATACCAAACCTCCATTTGTGAGTATTAAATCCAATATGGCCTCTTTACGGGTCGGCTCCTCAACTACTTGTGTTAGAGGTAATCCCAGTAGGGAGTTTAGAATATTTGTACTCCTGGTGCACCCAGCTGTTTTGGTTTTCCAGTTCACATCAGGAAGATTAAAGTCCCCCATGATAATAACTTCCCCCTTCATTGCCATTTTGGCTATTTCCTCAAGCAGCAGATTATCTAGCTCTTCTACTTCTCCAGGGGGTCTATAGTATGGACGTACAGAGTGCGCTGCGTCCACTAGCGGCGTGTGTGTGTGATTTCGAGACATCAGACCCTGCTCATGACCAGCCAACATAACATCCAGACACCCAAAGTTTCTTGGTTTGGATCCGTAAAAAATCACGCACAAAAATGCGCATCGTATGACCGTTTTCGCGCAATCCGTGAAAAGATACGGCAATGCGTTCGGACGCACTTTTTGACGGTCGCTGCGAAAAATGCGTTAGTCTGACCCTAGCCTTATCTCACTTTCCAAATCGGCTATTTGGTCCAGATTGTTCTCTTTTCCTGCCATTCTCCTGGTTTTCACCTTTCGCTGAACAACCCTGAGAGAGAGGTGAAAGCCAGGAGAACTGGCAAGAGAAGAGAACAATCTAGACCAAATAGCCGATTTGGAAAGTGAGATAAATGGGAGAATTTTTCTGGTTTGGCTATTTTGACCTCGAATTTTCACTTCTCCAGTTATTCTCCTGCTTTTCACCGCTCTCTGAATAACCCTGTGAATGTTTAATCCCGAGGTGAAAAATAACATTGCTTTAGATTTTTTTCAAACACCAGTTAAATGCAGCATATTAGGATGTTTTAGGGAAATTAATTCTCAAATCTCAATCAGAAGCAGACACCACCCCACCCTCAGTATATTGTACAATGTATCAAATTGATTACAGACTAAAAACACCTGGTGTTATGCCCGTTTGTGAACAGAGGTCATTTAGAGTTGATAATCTTTCCACGTACACATTAGTTTTTAATTCATTATCTAATAAACCATTGCTTATAATATTCTGCAGTAAAGAGTCTCTTTATTTCTAGATTTTTTAGTATTTTTTTAAGCATTTTCTATACTTTTTTCAAAATTAATTTTTTTCTTTTCGAACCTGAACCGAACAAAAAGTTCAAAATTCGCGAACTTTCGAACTGCCAAAGTTCGGGTCGAACTCCGAACCGTCCGAACCCGAACAGCTCATCCCTAATTATGATCACTACAAATCCCCATAAGAAGGATAACTATCATTTTTTTTAAAGTATCTTCTCACATTTACTGTATTTGACACAAAGGCCTTTTCTGCCTTTATGCAACTAATGCAGACCCCGTGTGACATTCTATAAGCTAAAGGACACTCTCTATAGTTTAGAGACTTTCATTCCAGCAATAATTTTGTAAAGGGGAATCGAATAATGAAAAAAATAAAAAATTAGCAAATTTATATTATTTTCATATTTTAACAATTTTAGAAAAACATTCTCTTTGCAAAACTGCCATTTTTCACTATATTTAAATGATAACTACTTATCCTATGTTTCAAATAAAAGTCGTGTAGATGTTTTTTTTTTAATTCAACACACAAGTATTTGCTAGTGAAGGGTTAAAAGCGGCGCGTGTTTTATGGAGCCATTTGTATGTTTCTAACAGTTTGTGGATAAATTAGATAAATGATTTGTGATGGCAAACCTTGCACATCAGTGGAAATAAATAAATACAAATAGCTCTGTCTGACTTGCAGATTGGCTCTTGTGACGAGCCACAGGTTTTCCCCGTTTCGCTGCGGGAAGTGTGTGCATGTGCATAACGCACATATATTTTTAATGCATTAAGATAATAGATGGAAGACAAAGGTATGCAAGTGTTTTTATTATCATATATATATAAATGCTATATGTAAGCATTTTGACAGTTGGGATAAAAAAGGTAATTTTTTCCAACAAAACATATTCTTTGTCAGAGTAATTGTCTTCAATCTGTTATTCTTCCCAAAGAATAGAAATAGATCCGAGTCTAGAAAGGGGATAAATAGCTTCATGGTAAACAATTCTAGTCTATTTCTGTTCCACAAAAATTATCCATAAATACATTTCTACTAAAAATTAGGTTCATAAAAGAAAGTAAACCCAATAAAAAAACAAAACCAAAAAAAACTAATGGGGTTTCTAATTCCAAAAAATGTAACCCCTTCGATGCCAAGACTGAGTATTCTCATCAGCAAGACACCTGCAGGTGCCCCGATATCGAATATACTCAAGGGGTTATTCAGTAAGCGGCGAACTTGCCACCGAATTGCACCGAATGGTGAATTTCACTGTATGGTGCAATTTTGTGGCAGTTCGTCTATTCACTAAACTGCCAAGTCACGGAATACTGGCGAACTGACAATGAAATACGGTGCAGTTTGCCGCAGATCGCGATTCAGTTCGACAGGTTTAAACATGTGAATCCCATAGGATTCAACGAAAAAAATATTATCATTATTGTATTTTTTATTTATCCGTTTACGATTTTCAAAGTCTTTAAATTTTTTTTTTTTTTTGGAACATCTTGTTTTATGTTTTGTGTTTTTTAAGATGAAAGTTTTGATTTCCAAATTGTATAAAAGCTTTTTTTTATTGTGTAACAGACCGTTTTATTATATTTTATAGGACCTTTTTTATTATTTAGACACATTTTAGGCTAGGGTCAGACGAGCGTGATTTCTACGGACTGTACGTCCGTGCAGTACGGACATCGTCAGTACGGATGACGCAGTAGTGGTCACACAGTCCGTTTTTTCACTGAAGTTATTTTTTGACGGATGTAGGAGGGGAAAATAAATTACAATGAAAAAACATTCTGTCCGTCAAAAATGCTGGACGTATAAATGCAGTCCGTCTGACCTTGTTGCATCACTCACACACAAAGCTATGCAGACGTTGTGGACGTGGCGCACTCCGCACGTCCGTTCTAGCAGTATTACGTTCTTGCCTAACCTGCGTCCGTTTGCCGCGGCCGTTGTGCGTCCGCAGTTCAGTGCGGACGTACTTCATGTGTCAGGCTCCAATGGACTTACTTTCATGCTATCACGGACGTACTTTTAGGCGCAATCACGGACGTGAACACTACGCTCGTCTGACCCCAGCCTTAATGCTTGCTTTTTTTATCGATTTAAGTACCTTTTAGGCTAGGGTCAGACTGAGGCAGTGCGAACGCGCGTGCAGGCGCACTTAATCACGGCCGCACTAGCAGCAAGTGCCAGGCAATGACGGCCAATATACGAAGTACGGTCGCACAAAAGTCCGGCTGCGCAACGCAAGTGGCAAACGAACGCATTTTGTCGAGAACGTAAAACCGCTAGTACGGTTGTACAGAGTGCGCTGCGTCCGCTAGCGGCGTGTGTGCGTGATTTGGAGATGTCAGACACTGCTAATGTCCGGCCAACCTAACGTCCAGATGCACAAAGTGTTTTATTGATGATCCGTACAAAATCACGGATGCAAATGCGCATAGTATGACCGCTATCGCGTACTCCGTGAAAAAATGCGTCCATTCGTTCGAACGCACTTTTTCACAGACAACGTGAAAATGCGTTCGTCTGACCCTAGCCTTAGACTAATAGCAGAGTTCCGTTTTTCTATGCAGATTGGCAGTCTTCTCCCTTCTGGTTGGTGGTGTTTGACGGTCTTCGGCCGCTTCATGTTCGGTGCACTTTGAGGACCTTGCAGTGAACATGAATTGATAAAAGGGTACCAAAGTGCACTGAACTTTCACTGAAATTTTGGTGCTCTCTGAATAAGCCCTTCAATGTTGGCTAATACTCGAGCATTGTAAAGGAATTTTGTTGTTTTGGAAACAAAATTAACCACTTGGCTGCTATGGACGCGCTCAGCGCGTCCAGCCAAGTGGTTGTTCTGTGCTATGGACGCGCTCAGCGCGTCCATGCACATAAGGCAGCAATCCGCCAGATTCTGGCGGATTGCTGCGCTCACCGGTGCGGGCTGACATCTTGGATGTCAGCCCAGCACTCCGGGACCCCGGCGGAGCAATTAGATGTCATCGCGCCGCCGCGATGACATCTAATTCAGGCGCCCCCCCGCATGTACGGAGGAGGCGTCTGCAAGGGAGGGGGGAGGTCCTTCGGACCTCTCTCCCTCCCGATTGCCGGGGGCACAGGGTTAATCCAGGCACCGTTTGGAAGGGCACAGCCTGCCCTTCCAAACGGTGGCTGTAATTAACCCCTGGGAGCCGGATCACGATTCAGCGCTGAAAAACGCCAAATCGTGATCCTCTCCTGGAGCTGGCCGACATCTTGGATGTCGGCCAAGCCTCCAGGAACTCCCCCTGAGGTCTGGCGTCATCGTGCATAGCACGATGACGCCAGTCCTGGAGTTAACCCCTAGCTGCCAGCAATGGTGGAGATAGGGGGTTCCAATGAACCTCCTATCTCCTGATCCGTGGCAGCTAGGGGTTAATGTTTGATATCGTTGGATCGGCCAGAGCATGGCCTTTCCAACAATACCAAACTTGATCATGTAAAAAGTTTTTAAAAAAATTAAAAAATAAAAATAAAAAAAATTAACAAGTTTTTTTGTTTTGTTTTGTTAATGCAGTAATATTGTTCCCATTTCAATTATAATGTGAACAATGATGCTGCATTAACGATTTTTGTATGCGGTGCGTTTGTTAAAAATAGCTAAATTTTCCCCCAAAATAGAGACCCCATTTCTAATTATTTTAACAAGCGCACCGCAAACGATCGCATGCTAAAATGTGAAAAAAAACACTTTACACATTCAGGGTTATCCAAAGAGATTCGAATTGCTTGAGAAAGGTAACCGAACGCTGAAAATCAGCGTTCGGTTACCTTTCCTGGCCATTCGGCTATCCAGAGAGCAGGCAATTCGCCAAATCCTGTCGAATTGCCTGCACATACGGTGCCTGTTCGGTCCCTGTTCGAGGGCAGTGAAATCCCCATGTAAAAGCACTGCTTCGGCTATTCAGAGAACACAAACCAGCAGTGAAAGGTTCCCCTAATGCCCTGCCATTCGGTGGTTTAATTCGGCAAGTTTATTCAGGAGAATCCCATAGACTTCAATGTTAAAAATATTCCCATTTTAATTCAATATCTAATAAACCGTTCATTATAAAATTCTGCAGCAAAGAGTCTCTTTATTTATAGATTTTTTAGGATACTTTAAGCATTTTTCTGAATTTTTGTATTTTTTTTTAAAAGTCCGATTTTTTTTTTTTTTTTTTTCAGTTTACTTATTTTTTCTGTAACAGCCCTCTTTATTATCATTCCCTGGATCTCCTGTGAAAATTTCAGACATTTTCGCTCAGTAGTTTCTTTGCAAACAGCGTTTCTTTTTCCCAGATTCATACAGATGGTTTTTCTAATTTATTCACTGCCTCCTCTACGTCACAGCTGCTTCGGTTCTGTGTGATTCGGCTCCTGTTCGGCTCCTGTTCGGCTTTTTCAAAGGTTAATCCAGATGTTTTTGCTTTGTTTTCAGCGTGCATTCGGTTAGTTATCGTCAGGTTTGCGGCAGCTTTTCCCTGCAATTCGGGGACCCTGTGCTGTTTGCTGAATACACCGCAGGGTCACCGAAATGCATTCGGCAAAAGGAACCGAATTGAAGAGAACGAAAAGTCACCGAACATGCGGTGACTTTTCGAATCTCTTTGGATAACCCCCAAGGTAAATTATTGAAAATTCTAATGTTATTGCATTTTTTGTTATAATATAAAGACAGGACATGACATATACATATAATAATGACATATTATGAATCTGCCGAGTCTGCCGGAAAGAACGATATATAATATGTCTGGGTCATATATTAAAATAAGGCTTCAAAATGCGGTTAAACATGATGAGCGAAACCGGTAAAAATGACCTCAGCACAGAGGTGTGAAATGCCTCAGCAGCGAAAGGGTTAATTTACTAATGTCCTCCACAACGTGCACCTAAGGTTTTAGCTCCTTGGTTTCTCAAGCTGTACTGTGGATATGTTATGTTGTGGTTTGGCCAGCAGATGGCGCCATCTGACTGTCAAATAATGCATACATTTGAAACTGTGCTTTTGATATTTGAATCTGTATTTGAAGCTCAATTTCAATGTATGTGTAATGCAAATTTGTTTTCCATAAATCCACTGGGTCCTGGCATGGAATTTATGGAAAACAGCTTGGTGATGGGGTTAACAGGAAGTGTCCAGAAACACAGTCCTTCTCATTCTGCACCACAGAGAGAATTGTGATTGTTTAGATTTAACCCCTTCACTATCGATATCGAGATATCTCAGGCTTCAAACTTACCATCTGGTGCCCCGATATCGAAATATCTCAGTATGCTGATCCGCAGCCCAAAAGCAAATAAAAATCAAAATTTGGGCTTTCAGCAACCAATGCAGGGAGAAATAGAAGAAAATAGACCAGCCGCTCAAACCTCTAACTCAATTTGGCAGTAGATGGTGCCATCTACTGGCCAAAAATAGGTTATTTACAGTAAGAAATACAATAGGTTTAAGCTCAAATATTTTTTATTTTAAAATTAATTTTAAATGATTTTACTAAAAAAAACACTTGTTTCTGACAAAGTTTTTTTGGAAAATCACTTGGTAGTGAAGGAGTTAAGGGGAAAGACCAGGGTTGTATTCTTGCATAAAGCAATTTCATAAAGCAAGTAATTTCCTTTGTTTTGCTCCGATATATTTGGGGCTCGCTGCTATATAACAGGTCGGATGTCGCCATCTGTTGGCCAGAAGGAGAAATTGCAGTTCTGCGCTCTGTACAGGATCAGCTGGGGAGATGTCATTCAACCACATCTGGTTTTATAAATTATTAGCACCTCGGGTATCATGCCCACAGTGCTAAAGATTTAGGGGCATGTTGTAGAGCTCAAACGAAAACAAATTTAATTTGCACAGTCCTCGGCACGAATGTTATGGGCATCTCTAAAACAAATACAACTGATTGCCACCCCCTATCACTAAATCTAATTATGTGAGCATATATGGGTGTACAATAACTTTCTCCTGTGAATAGAAGGAAATGTATCCTCATCTACTGCTCCCCCAAAAATATATACATCCATTAAAACAATAATAATAGACAATGCAGCAAGAATAAAGAAATAGAGGAATAAAAATAAATAAATTCAATGCAATCCATTGAAGTGACTGACGTCATCATGCCGTTACTGATTTATAACCTGTGTCATAGCCCAAGGCCAGTATGATTGTTTTTTGTTACATCGCTTGCCTTACAGCCGCTTAAAATAGCGTGCCGGCGCGTTTCAGTCGATACCATTACCTGTTATTTCTAATGCTGTGATGTGGGATTTAAATCTTCATGTCAAAGAATTGGAAATAATTGTCTAATGGAATTGTCTGCATCACGCGGGGGGTAAATTGGTTTTCTTATGCATCTTTGAAATGCTCAATGTGAATATTAAATGGATATTTTTGTATTGCTCAAGCGTACCCAAAATATACCCATACTACTAAATTGCAGCATGATTTTCGTTGGAAAGGCTTGACAAGTGATGGCATTTTTTACTCTTTTGCCATATGTAAAATAGAGCAAGAGCAGTGAAAAAATCTTTTGTGTATGTCTTCAAACACTGTAACCTGATATCGATCCACTTGAAACAGAACAGACCGACAAACAATTACCTGCCGCAGCAAATGAGGATGATGAGGGGCATGAAACTGAATTGGGGTATCCCTTGGACTGATGAATACATAGGATTAACTTCCTGTATTTAGAAAATAAGTAAATGGTTTAAATTGCTAAAACACTTATTTTACCAGATTGGATTTACATATGTTTCCTTTTAAAAAGGGGGTTATAAAGTAATCAGGATGTGAGGAGTGCCCCATCCCTTTCCAGCTTCACCAATTTAGTGAAAACACGGGGTGAAATGGTTGAGATTCCTCCACCCCACTCAGAGTCACCAGCAGCCGGAATTTTTGAATTTCCCAATATGCACAAAAAACGGTTTGCGCTCTGATCCCACCTGGGCGGTTGCACAAACCAGAGGTATCCAGCCCACTTCATGTACGTATAAAACATAACATGAAAAAAATGTTGTCATTTGCCAGCTATTGAATATGGAGATGTAGTGTATGCAGCTGCCCCGCAAACACACCTTCATAAACTACATTGTATAACTCATTCTGCCACTTTGTGCTACAATGTAGCTACATGACCCACCATTGTGACATGTTAAAAGAGCTAAACTGGCCGTCGCTGGAATCTAGGCACACCCTTCACCTTTCCAACCTGGTGTTTAAGAGCTTTTCTGGGAAGCTACCACCCTACCTGAATAGACTGCTTCCCCCAGCAGCTCCCTCATCCTATAACCTCCGATCCAGGACCTGCACCTTACTTACAATACCACAATACAAAAAGAAAGTGTCTTGATCCTCATTTACTTACAGAGCACCGCAAATATGGAATAACCTCCCAGACACCATCAAATCTTCCCCCAATCTAAAGTCACTTAAGAGATCTCTATTAACATACCTCAATACGGAATGCACCTGTAAACATGTAACATAGTGACTATATACAGAATGCGCCTGTAAACATGTAACACAGTCAGGGTTATCCAAAGAGATTCGAATTGCTTGAGAAAGGTAACCGAACGCTGAAAATCAGTGTTCGGTTACCTTTCCTGGCCATTCGGCTATCCAGAGAGCAGGCAATACGCCAAATCCTGGCGAATTGCCTGCACATACGGTGCCTGTTCGGTCCCTGTTCGAGGTCAGTGAAATCCCCATAGAGAAGCACTGCTTCGGCTATTCAGAGAACACAAACCAGCAGTGAAAGGTTCCCCTAATGCCCTGCCATTCGGTGGTTTAATTCGGCAGGTTTATTCAGGAGAATCCCATAGGCTTCAATGTTAAAAATATTCCCGTTTTAATTCAATATCTAATAAACCGTTCATTATAAAATTCTGCAGCAAAAAGTCTCTTTATTTATAGATTTTTTAGGATACTTTAAGCATTTTTCTGAATTTTTTTTAAAAAAATTAAAAGTCCGATTTTTTTTTTTTTTTTTTTCAGTTTGCTTATTTTTTTTGTAACAGCCCTCTTTATTATCATTCCCTGGACCTCCTGTGAAAATTTCAGACATTTTCGCTCAGTAGTTTCTTTGCAAACAGCGTTTCTTTTTCCCAGATTCATACAAATGGTTTTTCTAATTTATTCACTGCCTCCTCTACGTCACAGCTGCTTCGGCTCTGTGTGATTCGGCTCCTGTTCGGCTTTTTCGAAGGTTAATCCAGATGTTTTTGCTTGTTTTCATAGTGCATTCGGTTAGTTTTCGTCAGGTTTTCGGCAGCTTTTCCCTGCAATTCGGGGACCCTGTGGTGTTTGCTGAATACACCGCAGGGTCACCGAAATGCAATCGGCAAAAGGAACCGAATTGAAGAGAACGAAAAGTCACCGAACGTGCGGTGACTTTTCGAATCTCTTTGGATAACCCTGATAGACTATATACAGAATGCACCTGTAAACATGTAACATAGTGACTATATGCAGAATGCACCTGTAAACATGTAACAGTGACTATTTACAGAATGCTCCGGTAAACATGTAACATAGTGACTATATACAGAATGCACCTGTAAACATGTAACACAAACAGGGTTATCCAAAGAGATTCGAATTGCTTGAGAAAGGTAACCGAACGCTGAAAATCAGGGTTCGGTTACCTTTCCTGGCCATTCGGCTATCCAGAGAGCAGGCAATTCGCCAAATCCTGTCGAATTGCCTGCACATACGGTGCCTGTTCGGTGCCTGTTCGAGGGCAGTGAAATCCCCATCAAAAAGCACTGCTTCGGCTATTCAGAGAACACAAACCAGCAGTGAAAGGTTCCCCTAATGCCCTGTCATTCGGTGGTTTAATTCGGCAAATTTATTCAGGAGAATCCCATAGACTTCAATGTTAAAAATATTCCCGTTTTAATTTAATATCTAATAAACCGTTCATTATAAAATTCTGCAGCAAAAAGTCTCTTTATTTATAGATTTTTTAGGATACTTTAAGCATTTTTCTGAATTTTTTTAAAAAAATTAAAAGTCCGATTTTTTTTTTTTTTTTTTTCAGTTTGCTTATTTTTTTTGTAACAGCCCTCTTTATTATCATTCCCTGGATCTCCTGTGAAAATTTCAGACATTTTCGCTCAGTAGTTTCTTTGCAAACAGCGTTTCTTTTTCCCAGATTCATACAAATGGTTTTTCTAATTTATTCACTGCCTCCTCTACGTCACAGCTGCTTCGGCTCTGTGTGATTCGGCTCCTTTTCGGCTCCTTTTCGGCTCCTGTTCGGCTCCTCTTCGAAGGTTAATCCAGATGTTTTTGCTTGTTTTCATAGTGCATTCGGTTAGTTTTCGTCAGGTGTTCGGCAGCTTTTCCCTGCAATTCGGGGACCCTGTGGTGTTTGCTGAATACACCGCAGGGTCACCGAAATGCAATCGGCAAAAGGAACCGAATTGAAGAGAACGAAAAGTCACCGAACGTGCGGTGACTTTTCGAATCTCTTTGGATAACCCTGAGTGACTTTATACAGAATGCACCTGTAAACATGTAACATAGTGACTAGATACAGAATGCACCTGTAAACATGTAACACAGTGACTATATACAGAATGCACCTGTAAACATGTAACATAGTGACTATATACAGAATGCACCTGTAAACATGTGACATAGTGACTATATACAGAATGCACCTGTAAACATTTAACATAGTGACTATATACAGAATGCACCTGTAAACATGTAACATAGTGACTATATACAGAATGCGCCTGTAAACATTTAACATAGTGACTATATACAGAATGCACCTGTAAACATGTGACATAGTGACTATATACAGAATGCACCTGTAAACATGTAACATAGTGACTATATACAGAATGCACCTGTAAACATGTGACATAGTGACTATATACAGAATGCACCTGTAAACATTTAACATAGTGACTATATACAGAATGCACCTGTAAACATGTAACATAGTGACTATATACAGAATGCGCCTGTAAACATGTAACACAGTGACTATATACAGAATGCACCTGTAAACATTTAACATAGTGACTATATACAGAATGCACCTGTAAACATGTGACATAAAGGGTTATCCAAAGAGATTCGAAAAGTCACCGCACATTCGGTGACTTTTCGTTCTCTTCAATTCGGTTCCTTTTGCCGATTGCATTTCGGTGACCCTGCGGTGTATTCAGCAAGACCACAGGGTCCCCGAATTGCAGGGAAAAGCTACCGCAAACCTGACGAAAACTAACCGAATGCACGCTGAAAACAAGCAAAAACATCTGTATTAACCTTCGAAGAAGCCGAACAGGAGCCGAATCACACAGAGCCGAAGCAGCTGTGACGTAGAGGAGGCAGTGAATAAATTAGAAAAAACCATTTGTATGAATCTGGGAAAATGAAACGCTGTTTGCAAAGAAACTACTGAGCGAAAATGTCTGAAATTTTCACAGGAGGTCCAGGGAATGATAATAAAGAGGGCTGTTACAAAAAAAATAAGTAAACTGAAAAAAATCAATAAAAAAAATCGGACTTTTGAAAAAAAAAAAAAAAAACAGAAAAATGCTTAAAGTATCCTAAAAGATCTATAAATAAAGAGACATTTTGCTGCAGAATTTTATAATGAACGGTTTATTAGATATTGAATTAAAACGGGAATATTTTTAACATTGAAGTCTATGGGATTCGCCTCAATAAACCTGCCGAATGAAACCACCGAATGGCAGGGCATTAGGGGAACCTTTCACTGCTGGTTTGTGTTCTCTGAATAGCCGAAGCAGTGCTTTTTCATGGGGATTTCACTGCCCTTGAACAGGGACCGAACAGGCACCGTATGTGCAGGCAATTCGCCAGGATTTGGCGAATTGCCTGCTCTCTGGATAGCCGAATGGTCAGGAAAGGTAACCGAACACTGATTTTCAGCGTTCGGTTACCTTTCTCAAGCAATTCGGAGCTCTTTGAATAACCCTGATAGTGACTATATATAGAATGCACCTGTAAACATTTAACATACAGGGTTATCCAAAAAGATTCGAAAAGTCACCGCACGTTCGGTGACTTTTCGTTCTCTTCAATTCGGTTCCTTTTGCCGATTGCATTTCGGTGACCCTGCGGTGTATTCAGCAAACACCACAGGGTCCCCGAATTGCAGGGAAAAGCTGCTGCAAACCTGACGAAAACTAACCGAATGCACGCTGAAAACAAGCAAAAACATCTGGATTAACCTTCGAAAAAGCCGAACAGGAGCCGAAGGAGCCGAAATGAGCTGAATCACACAGAGCCGAAGCAGCTGAGACACAGAGGAGGCAGTGAATAAATTAGCAAAACCGTTTGTATGAATCTGGGAAAATGAAACGCTGTTTGCAAAGAAACTACTGAGCGAAAATGTCTGAAGTTTTCACAGGAGGTCCAGGGAATGATACTAAAGAGGGCTGTTACAAAAAAAATAAGTAAACTGAAAAAAAAATCAAAAAAAAATCGGACTTTTTAAAAAAAAAAAAAAAAATCTGAAAAATGCTTAAAGTATCCTAAAAAATCAATGAATAAAGAGACTTTTTGCTGCAGAATTTTATAATGAACGGTTTATTAGATATTGAATTAAAACGGGAATATTTTTAACATTGAAGCCTATGGGATTCTCCTGAATAAACTTGCCGAATTAAACCACCGAATGGCAGGGCATTAGGGGAACCTTTCACTGCTGGTTTGTGTTCTCTGAATAGCCGAAGCAGTGCTTTTTCATGGGGTTTTCACTGCCCTCGAACAGGAACCGAACAGGCACCGTATGTGCAGGCAATTCGCCAGGATTTGGCGAATTGCCTGCTCTCTGGATAGCCGAATGGCCAGGAAAGGTAACCGAACGCTGATTTTCAGCGTTCGGTTACCTTTCTCAAGCAATTCGGATCTCTTTGGATAACCCTGATAGTGACTATATACAGAATGCACCTGTAAACATGTAACATAGTGACTATATACAGAATGCGCCTGTAAACATGTAACACAGTGACTATATACAGAATGCACCTGTAAACATGTAACACAGTGACTATATACAGAATGCACCTGTAAACATGTAACATAGTGACTATATACAGAATGCACCTGTAAACATGTGACATAGTGACTATATACAGAATGCACCTGTAAACATTTAACATAGTGACTATATACAGAATGCACCTGTAAACATTTAACATAGTGACTATATACAGAATGCACCTGTAAACATGTAACATAGTGACTATATTTCTTACATATTTATTTTCTGTATTAATCTGTATATTTGTGTTTTGTTTATAATATCTTTCATTTTATTACTTTGTATTTTGGTGCTCTACCTTCCCCGCACTTCAGCTAGTTCGATTCGCCGACCCTGCAGTAAATTCAGCATTCATCGCAGGGTACCCAAATTGCATGGGACAAGCCACTGAAGACATCCAAAAAAACCCGCTGAAAAACCACCAATTCGATCCGACCAGCAGCCGAAAAAAGCTGACAAGCCGAATGAGTAAAAAAAAAATCTTCAACTTTTAAAAGGTGTTTGCAAAAAAACTACTGCACAGAAGTGCCTGAAAGTAACATATAAGGTCCTATGAATAATAATAAAAAGGTCTGTCACAGTAAAAAAAAGGAGCTTTTTAGAAAATCAGGGGAGAAAAAATTTGCCGAAAAACCCTGAAAAATGGTTAAAAAATCCTAATAGATAAATAAATAAAGAGACCTTTTGCTGCAAGTGAAAAGAATAAACGGTTGAATAAATATTGAAGAAAAATGGGGACTATTTTTTACATTGAAACCTATGGGACTTGCCTGAGTAAACCTGTCGAGCGAAACCACCGAAAATCGGGGCATTTCAGTGCTGTTCGGTGTCTCTGAATAGATAAACCATTACTTCTCTATGGGGGATTTAACTGCTGCCAAAGATCACCGTATCTTGCCGGCAATTAGCCAATATTTGGCGAATCGCCAGCTTTTTGAATGGCCACGAAATGGCACCGTATGGGGAAATTCACCGTTCGGTGCAATTTAAGAGCCAATTTGGCTCTCTTTTAATAACCCTTAATTAATGTCCTGAGATTTTGAGTCTCTGCATGAGTCAAGTTTAGTGTTCTGGGAGAATAATAAACCCCCGGGACATAGATCTCTAGTCCAGGAACCTATCAGAAATACTCTGTCTGTTGACCACTATCTTCTTGTGTTCTGTAAAGAAATATAAAAAAGGATGTACGGTAGTTAGTTTTCCAGCTCTTTGAATGCACTCAAGCAACTTTTAACCCTTTCACTGCTGAAGACGTGTGGGGCACGTCCTCATTGATGCACGTTACATGCTGAGGACGTGCCCCACACGTCATCAGCTGTGCGGGACCGCCGGCGGAGATACTCACCTCTCTGTCCGGGGTCCCGCGGTGTTCTGACTTCAGCGTCCTCAGACGCTGAAGTCAAGCTCCTCCCGGCGTAAATGACGTCATCGCGCTTGGCGCGATGATGTCATTTCCAGGCGACCCCCCGGCAATGCCGGGAGATAGCCTGGAAGGGAGGGGGGATCCGTTCGGATCCCTCTCCCTCCCGATCGGAAAGGAGCAGCGCCAAAAGCCAGGCACCGCTTAAAAGGGGAGAGTCTCCCCTTTTAAGCGTTGCCTGGCTTTAACCCCTCAAGTGCCGGGTTGCACTTCAGCGCCTTGCGGCGCTGAAGTGCAGCCTAGCTCCGGTGGGGGCCGCCATCTTGGGTGGCGGCTCCACCCCCGGGTCTCCCCTCGCTGCCTGATGTCATCATGCATAGCGTGATGACGTCAGATAGCCGGGGAACCCCTAGAACACCGATATCACCAGAACCGTGGCAGCTAGGGGGTCATGGAGGGTGTCATTTGAAAGGCCTGAGCATGGCCTTTCGAGTGATATCCAACATGACTAGGTACAAAGTAAAAAAAATAATAAAAAAAATTATAATAAAAATAAATAAATTTAAAAAAAAAACATGTTTTTTTTGTGTGTTGTTTTTATTAATGCAGCAATATTGTTCACATTTCAATTATAATGTGAACAATGATGCTGCACTAATGATTTTTTTCTATGGGGTGCGTTTGCTAAAAATCACGTAAATCCCCCCACAAAATGTAACAAGTCCCCATTTCAAATTTTTGTACAATCGCACCCCATAGAAAACATAACTGCAAACGCTCATGTGATAAAATGTGAAAAAAAAACACTTTACACACTGCAGATGATTGAAAACTCAATTTGTATTGCATTTTTTGTTATAATATACAGACAGAACATGACGTATACATATAAAAATGACATATTATGAATCTGCGGAGTCTGCCGGAAAGAACGATATATAATATGTCTGGGTCGTATATTAAAATATGGCTTCAAATCGCGTTTAAACATGATGAGCGAAAGCCGTAAAAATGAGCTCAGCACACAGCGGTGAAATGCCTCAGCAGTGAAGGGGTTAAAAGGAAAGTAGTACTATAAAAAGTACAACATGCAGAGAAGAAGCAAAAATTTTTATATATGATAAAAAATATAGGGCACAGTGTGTGCGCGTGCAAAAACGCATTAACGCGAGGGGCAAAACCCTTTGCGCTGAACGTCGTATTACGACGTTCGCGCACAAAATGCGCGTTAACGTCGAACGCGAGTGACCCTGCGCGAACCCTTTGCGAGCGCAATTTAGTGCGCGCATCCTATACTTAACATTGTGAGCGCAAATGCGTTTGTGCGCTGGTGCGCGCATGGTATTGCAATCTTAGCGCAAAATTTAATGGGCAACGTTTGCGCGCACAATTTTAACGTCTTTTGAAAAGCTGGTGGTAACGGCAAATTGTAACAACCTGACCGTACCAAACTGCGGATTCACAACGGAGAACGTCGATGTGCACGTTTTTTTTTTTACTAGATCCGTCAAAAATGACGGCCACTACCTTGTCTTCCATCAGAACGTACGTCTGTTGTGCGCAGTCTGCACAAAATGACGGACTTGCGTTAAAAATGACATTGCACTCATGATTTCTGTGCGCATTTTTGCTCGTTGGTTTTACAAGCGCAATTTCCCAACTGATGAAAAAATGCGCGAGGAATGTAATTCCAGCGGTGATTTTCGTGCGTTAACGTTTAACGCTTCGCGTGAAAAACCACCCGTTTAGCGTGCGTTTTTGCATTAAGAATGTAATAGGGCCCAGAGAGAACAACAAAAGTGATTGATTTCTAATATCGTGAGCTAGGAATTTTCTGATGTAAAAACTGAATTCCGCAGCTTGGCACGATGGGCGACTACCTAGTATATTGCCCGGCTAGGTCTTGACCCCTATCCCACAGACTTTGTAAAGTTCAAAATCATTGGAAAGGCAACGGAAAGTTGCCCGTCGCCTTTTACTTTCTACTATTTTTTTTTAACAGAGATATCAATCAGCTTGTCGGGGTTCTTTAAAGCTAGTTACATCAAAACATTCAAATGGAAATTGACTACGAGAACCAATATGAGGGCCTCGGATCAGACGCGTTCCACATAAACTACAATGATGTGTATCTCTATACTTTCATCCCGCTTCAAAGAAAAAACTGTCACATCCGCACACAGTTCCTCTCTCATCAATGGGATAGAAGCCATTGTTATCCATCTCATTTCCCAAACATTTGACAGCTCTACGACGAGATGAAGCTATTTGGTTGAGATATTTGCTTGGAACACACTGTAAAAAATATGATAAGCTGGTTTTTCTTTTCTCCCTTTAGGTTGAAAACTCTCAATTTCTTATTGAATTCGTATTTCTATGTGATGCAGTTAGTGTGTTATAAATCTGCCTAATGCCTGTTTTTTGTTTTTTTGAGCCGACGCACTGATTTTATGTGGCGTAATAATCCACGTTCAATGTCACGGGTTGAGGTTTTCATGTCGCTACCAGATTCTATTGTATTTTTTGGACGTTTTCTATGATTCTTTATCATTTAAAGCTGATTTAGATTTCCTTCTGGTAAGGGAAGGGTGTTCCCATATTTGAAAAAGAAGAAAATTCGATCCCAGGCACATTTTATGTCTTGCGGTGAGAGGGACGCGTCTGCAGGGGGTGCGGACTGCACCGGGTGACACCAACCGTAGTGACGCCACAGCATGTCTGCTTTGCCTTTCGAGCTCATAATAGAATGATATGTGGAAAAAACAACATATCGCGATGCGCCCGTACTGACGTGCCTCCCGGCGTCCATCGCAGCATTGTGACGCTTCGACGGGGCCAGCTACACGCTGCAGCGTGTGCACAAATTGCGGACATGCTGCAGCCGTGCTGAAAGCCTGCCTTTCGAAGCACTACGACCAGTGGCGGCTCCCTAATCAGGCAAACTAGGTGACCGCCTAAGGCCTCGCGCTCCCGAGGCCTCGCAGCTGCCTAGCTTTGCTCCCGGGCTCCTCACACATTTGTGCTAGATAACAGAGGACCTTAACGCTGCCAAGCACAGGCAGCGTTGAAGCCCCTGTCATATTGAAACTGCTTAACGTCGTATTGAAACTGCGCAGCCACTCATCGTCTGCTTGAGGGGGACGGGGGATACATATCCCTTTCTTTCATGTTTTCAAAAAATAAATATCTGACTCGCGCGGGTCCTTCATGATAGTGTCGAGCGGCCCCCTCTGATGATGTCATGATGGTGCATGCGCCGCACCACGTGACTTCTCATCTCTTCCTGAGCCCCGTTCAATACCTCAGCAGCTGCTGAATTGCTGTTTGCTGCAGTAGTGTCATTGAACACTTTGGATGCGAATTTCGAATCCAAAATGGCCGACGATTTCCTAATGAAAGATTCAGATTGTTTTTCGTAGGACTCGGACAAAATATGTTAAAGGAAAGCAGTCGGCACAATTCCGTTCTGTATGCACACACCACAAATGATAGTTTTTATTGAATAAACGTAATGTTTACTTCTGAAACAAAATATAATTGAACTGTAATATATGTCTATGTGCAGGGGTAAATAATAAATAAATATTTTGTGCTTTGGTGAGCAAAAACCTCAAAATTAACATTGCCGTACGGAATTGTTACTTGCTTCATGGCGGTGGCCATCTTTAAAACGTCACACTCAGCTACAAGCGCCATCTTCTCGGGTCGCTGCAAGTGCTAAGTTTTCAGTGCTGAGCGCTGAGCGGCAGAACGGTGTTCAATGGCAAGTTGCTAACTTAGCACTTGCAGCGGCTGAGGTATTGAACGCACCTCTCTACTACCGGGGATTCAACAGCGTGTCAGGCAGGGGCAGGCCACACCCTCACACACAGAGTGGAAGCTGGAACTCTGTAAGGCAACGGTGCCTCCTCATGAGGCAGCTTTCTGGAAAGTTCCAGAAATAAGAAATCTTCACCTGAGGTGCGATCACCTCCTGCTCCCCCTCCCGCCTGGAAGAAGGGAAACATTTCTTTATTTGCCAAAAAAAATAAAAACCCCAGAAAAAAAATACTTTAATTTGCCCTTTATCTAAGATAGAGGGCAAATAAAGTTTTTTTTTTTTTTCTGGGGTTTTATTATCTTGTGTGCTCTGGTTAAATTGGTCAGGAATGAGTTAGGCTAGGGTCAGACGAACGCATTTTTCGCGTTGTCCGTGAAAAAGTGCGTTCGAACGAATGGACGTATTTTTCACGGAATACGCGATAGCGGTCATACGATGCGCATTTTCGGACGTGATTTTGTACGGATCATCAATAAAACCCTTTTTGTGTCTGGACGTTATGTTGGCCGGACGTGTGCAGCGTCTGACGTCTCCTAATCACGCAAACACGCCGCTATGCGGCCGCAGCGCACTCTGTACGTCAGTAGTAGCGGTTTGACGTTCTCGAAAAAATGCGTTCGTTTGCCACTTGCGTTGCACGGACGAACGTTCGTGCGGCCGTTCGTCGTATGTTCCCCGGCATTGGACGTCATTTGCTGCTAGCACGGCCGTGATTTCGTGCGGCTAAACGCACGTGAAAAATGCGTTCGTCTGACCCTAGCCTTAAATGTGGAAAGTTGTGTAGCCGATTTTTTTTTTGTGGTCCCTCTGCTGAGTTCTCTGCTGCCGGTTCACCTCAGCTGTAATCAGGGGATGCCACTTCAACATAAACTCGGCAGTAAACCATGGATCCGCCTGATCCACTGACCCCTCAGTCACTGCTCAGAGAGGAGGGGGCTTTCTGCCGCTGTCTCTAGATTCAAACTCATGTAGTCACATCCCCTGATCATAGCTGAGTTGAGGGGACACTGCGGGGGGGGGGGAGGCTCAGGGAATGCATGGGAAGTAATTGGCTAGTCACATCTAGTCTGCATCCACACACTGGCTGTATAGAGGGGGCACAGCCTCCATAACACACCTCCTGTGCAGTCCCAACATATTCACAGAACCCACACATATTCAAATTCATACAGCCCTCATATAGCACAGCCCCCGTATATCGCAGCCCCGTATATCGCAGCCCCCATATATCGCACCCCTTGTATATCGCAGCCCCCGTATATCGCAGCCCCTGTATACCGCTGCCAGGCCTCACACACAGCGTCCGTCTGATCCGAATCCGGGTCCTGTGGATTGGATCGGGACATCCCTAGGCTATAATATTTGAGGACTTTATTATTATTTTTTTGTTTTGTTTTACAAATTAAGATAAGCGTTGACATTTTGTTGATGTCTCTTTTTTACCCTAACCATTATGAATATTATGTCTGCAATTAACACCGGTAACCTTTCTAATACTTCTTTTTTCTTGCAGATGACAAGATCCAGGGTAATAAAACACATGTTTCTCAGGAGATCCACAAACTTTTTCAGTTTTTACCTCGAGTGTTGCCACTAAGAAGTCCGCTGTCTCGTTCATCAGGAAAGTGCACGTGTTAATAAGGTTGGGAAGTAATGTTAATTAAATTCACAAGCCATGTAAAATTCTTCAGTGACTCTCGGGCTTATTGGTTTCATGTACGTTATTATTATTTTTAGAGAGGGTATGGAATATCTTGTCACCTTGAAAATTAATGCAGAGGCTGCAATCAGACACGTAGTTTCCTTTTGTGCTGTTACAGTTATTCATTTAGATGGGGATTTATAGTGTATAGATATCCTTATGTTGCCTTATGCTGCCACCTAGTGGTCTTTCTGTATTGTACATGTTTTCCTTCTTTTCTCCCTCGCTTTATGATGATGCACTTCCTGTGTGTGTTTAGTTCCACCCTTCCTTCTTGTAAGAGCTGCAGCATGGTGTAGTTATCCAGCAGCACATGTATAGTCATCCTCAAGTTAGGACAGAATCATCTTTTGACCGCAAAAAACCTATAATTCCATCATCTGCTGTATCCTGTGATCTGCTGTAACCTGATGTACGGAATAAAGCAAGTCGTGGAAAGAAACAGTGTTTTGGTGAGTTCAGCTATCTGATAAGGATTGTCCTCGGTGATTGCATCTACTTATACAGGCCAGGCAAAGAGGTCTATGCAAGGGATAAATCGCTATACAACGATCGGAGTCAGAATAGTCAAAAGATGTGTAGAATCCTAAAGAAAAGATGAGTAGATTCCTAAAGTCAAAAGATGTGTAGATTCCTACAGACTGCTATTATATATGTGTGTGCTTAATCTGCAATCAAGCTCAGTGCCATCGGCCATTTTATGGAAGCACATGTGTGTGTGTTTAATCTGCAATCAAGCTCAGTGCCATCAGCCATCTTGGGGAAGCACATGATCGCACAAGCTTACTGCATCTCACTTATACTGCATCTGACTGAATATTGAAAACGGTTTCTCTGCATTTAACTGTGTTACCTGCCTGTCTAAGCTGTCGTTCATCTTTTTAAAGAGACAGTACTATTTTTGCAAAAACGTATAAAATGTCCAGGCAAGGTTCTGTGCACTCTATTATGGCCGAACCGACGCAGATTCATCACGTCCCTGAACCTGCAGACGTACAAGGAGCAGATTCTGCAGAGTTTGTCGAACAGAGTGTAAAAACCCAAACGCACAATAAAACCGACACAGAAACTCAGAGAAAACTATGAATACACTAGAGATGAGCTCTCCAGCAATCTGACAGACCTGTGGGACAGAACGTCACAATGCATGTCAGTTTTACCACAATTTAATGATAACCCAGCTGAATTAAGAGACTCTATAGATCGTCTGTCTGCTGCATATAAACGTTACCAGAGGCTGTCAGAAAAATACACAGACTTCTTGCAGGACTCTAATATGGAAGACTTTTCAGCAGACTGACCAAGACTGATGCACTAAACCAACAAAGAGACCTCCTGTGCAAGTTGCCAAAGAAAGGGCAGAATTCCGCATTGCTCAACTGCAAGAGACCAGATCGCACAGATCCACATCACCAAGCACACTGCACATTCTTCCAGATCCTCTCGCTCCAGACATTCAACGTTAAGCGACAAGCTAATAGAGGCCCGCGCTGAAGCGGAGTCAAAGAAAGTGCAAAGCTCTTTTGCTAAAAAACAAGCAGAGTTAGAAGCTCACAGCAAAGTCCGCCAAGTAGAGTTAGAAGCTGACAGCAAAGTCCGCCAAGCAGAGTTAGAAGCTCACAGCAAAGCCCGCCAAGCAGAGTTAGAAGCAAAGACGGAATCCCAAATCAAGATTCTGCAAATGGAAAAGGAGGAAGCAGCTGCCGTAGCGAGGCTGAAGGTCCTCGAAGAAGCAATGGGACAAAGTACTAATGCAGACTGCCCTATCCCAGCAGAACTGGAAGACCCAGTCGAACGCACTAGCAAATACGTTTTACAGCATAACATTTGCAACAATACACAGTCATCTCCTGTACCTCCTCCCAACACTGTTCTGACTCTCAACGCAGAGACCTCTCAGCTCCAAATGCCTGAGCCTCCTCCAGTCCACAACACAAGAACATCTACGCAGCAAATCACATCAACTCAGTCTGCCAGCAAGGTGAATCCCAGTGACAAGCCGCAGCTCAAGCAGCAGCCAGCAGAAGCCTTAGAGACTACACCAAAGTTAAACGTTCTTGCAACGTCATTTTATCCTGGTAAACCTCACCCTTCATCACCAGAGAACTTTAACACGCAAGCGGTTCCTCAAGTTACTTTGGCACCAAAGAGTGAGAGATCAGACTTGACTGACTTCGCCAGATATATGATACGCCGAGAGCTCATTAACACAAGCCTCTCAAGGTTCGACGACTGTCCAGAGAGCTACAGGGCCTGGAGATCAACCTTCAAGGCTGCTATTGCTGATCTGAACCTTACTACCAAGGAGGAACTTGATTTGCTCATAAAGTGGCTGGGGCCAGAATCCACAGATCGTGTTAAAAGACTGAGAACAGTACATGTTGAGCACCCGGATGCAGGTCTCGTTGCTGCGTGGGCAAGACTTGAGCAAGCATATGGCAGCGCTGAAGCCATAGAAGGCGCTCTGTTCAAGAGACTGCAAAACTTCCCAAAAATAGGTAACAAGGACTATCGCAAGCTCCAAGAACTGAGTGATCTCCTCATGGAGCTAGAGTTGGCAAAGACAGACCCACGTCTACCTGGACTAAGCTTCCTGGACACTGCTCATGGTGTCAATCCAGTGGCGTCTAAACTGCCATACGGCCTGCAAGAGAAATGGGCGCAACACGGCTCAAGATACAAAAGAGACTATAACGTATCCTTCCCTCCATTCTCATATTTTTGCAGGTTCATCAGCGAACAAGCCTGGACAAGAAACGACCCCAGCTTCAGCTTCAGCGAAACCAACTTGCCAGCTTCATCATCATCACCAGCATCCTCATCAAGGTACGATAACACAGCGGCTAAACGTAGAGACTTTAATAGAACAATATCTGTTAAAAGGACAGACATCTCACCACCCGTGTCCTCTCGTGCAAACCAGAGGGATTCAGGTGATAGCGATAAAGACCCTAATCGTCAGTGCCCTATTCACAAGAAGCCTCACCCTTTAAAGAAATGTCGTGGCCTTAGGGCAAAGACTTTACAAGAGCGCAGGGAGATTCTTCAAAAACTTGGGGTATGCTACAGGTGCTGTGCCTCTTACGGACATTTTGCTAAAGACTGTAAAGTTGTCATCAAGTGCACAGAATGCAGCAGCGACAGACATGTTACAGCTATGCACCCCACTCCACTTCCAGACAACCCACAGCAGCTACCTACCTCTGCACCTGTCTCAAATCATGGCGGGGAGCAACAAGGTAATGCTCCGACTATAGGAATATTTCTTCTTCATGCACGGAGGTCTGTGGAGAAGGCTTAGATTACAAATGCTGTGCCAAGGTATGCCTAGTCAAGATATACCCAGAGGGTCAACCTGAGAAAGCCACAAAGATGTATGCCATATTAGATGAACAGAGCAACAGATCGCTTGTTAAGCCTAAATTCTTTGAGATCTTCGGCATAAAGGGACACGCAGCACCGTATACTCTCAGAACCTGTTCTGGTCGCGTAGAGACTTTCGGCAGAAGGGCCAACGGGTTTATGGTCTCTCACGTCAAGGGGAGAGAGGGAATACTCCTACCAACATTAGTTGAATGTGACCAGATACCAGACGAAAGGGAAGAGATTCCTACTCCAGAGGCTGCATATCACCATCCGCACTTAAGGCATCTTGTAGATGAGATTCCAGTAATGGACATGAATGCTGAAATCTTGGTCCTGCTAGGAAGAGACATTCTCAGAGTACATAAAGTACGCGAACAGTGCGACGGACCAGACGATGCCCCTTATGCACAAAGACTTGACCTGGGCTGGGTAATAGTGGGCAATGTATGCTTGGATAAAATGCACACGTCATCTGAGATCCACTCATTCAAAACTCACGTGTTAGGAAACGGACGTGTATCCCACTTCAAACCGTGTCCTCACCATTATGACGTAAAGGAGAAGCCTCTTGACATAATCTGCGTGTCCGACGTCACTCCTATCCTCTGTGATGACAACCTAGGTACCACAGTGTTTTGTACTACAAGCGATGACAACAAAACAGCTTTATCAGTTGAAGACAGAGAATTTATCAAAGTAATGGACAAAGAATTCTTCAAGGATGAGTCTAACAGCTGGGTAGCACCATTACCTCTTCGTGCTGCAAGGGTCAAACTCCCAAACAATCGTGAACAGGCTTTATCCAGAGTCAAGTCACTACAACGAACACTAAAGAACAGACCTGAAATGAAGGACCATTTCATCGCCTTTATGAAAAGGATCTTTGACAATAATCACGCTGAACCAGCTCCACCTCTTCGAGAACATGAGGAGTGCTGGTACCTGCCTTTCTTCGGAGTATATCATCCACGTAAGCCAAACAAATCAGGGTAGTATTTGACTCCAGTGCCAAGCATCAAGGCATATCCCTGAACGATGTTCTTCTCACTGGTCCTAACCTGACCAACAACCTCGTAGGTGTACTCATGAGGTTCAGAAGGGAGCCAGTCGCCATAACTGCTGATATTGAACAAATGTTTCATTGTTTTATTGTACAAAAAGACCATAGGGAACTTCCTGAGGTTTCTGTGGCACCGTGACAACAACATGGACAATGAGATGATTGAATACCGCATGAGGGTACACGTCTTCGGAAATAGTCCCTCACCTGCTGTTGCAACATATGGTCTACGAAGGACTGCTCTTGACGGAGAAAAGGAGTATGGAGAAGATGCTCGACACTTCATTGAGAGAGACTTCTACGTGGACGACGGACTTAAATCCTTACCCACAAATGAAGAAGCCATAGACCTGCTCCAAAGGACACAAGGTATGCTTTCTGAAGCTAACCTCAGACTACACAAGATCGCTTCAAATAGTGTTGCTGTCATGAAGGCCTTTCAACCTGGTGACTATGCCACAGGGTTTAAGGACTTAAATCTGGGAATGGACATGCCACCCGTACAGAGAAGCCTAGGCCTGCGGTGGGACTTATTAAAGGACACCTTCGGCTTCCAAGTAGGCTCTGCAGACAAGCCATTTACCAAACGTGGTGTTCTGTCGGTGGTGAACAGTTTATACGATCCAGTGGGATTCGTGGCTCCCATTACCATACAGGGTAAATCCTTACTTAGACAGCTCTCAGAGACTATTACAGATTGGGATGCTCCACTACCAGTAGACAAGCTTTCAAAGTGGAATTCCTGGAAGCAATCTCTACATGCCTTAGATGGAATCCACATACCACGCTGCTACACTCCAGCTTCTCTTGCCACAAGTCAGAGAAAGGAACTTCACATCTTCTCAGATGCATCTACAGAAGCCATAGCAGCTGTCGCCTACCACAAGGTCCGGAATCCCTGCCGGATCATCCAGAAGAAACAACAGCTGACGTCTTTGGTCTACAAAATCCTGACGAAGATCCAGATATTCGTCCTGAAGCCAAAACTCTTGTCACCAGAACTGAACAAAGACTTATCTTGGGCTGTCAACGCTTTGAACGTTTCTCCATCACGAGAAGCATCTGCCATAATCAATTCTAGACCACTTGTTCCAGTGTCTACAGATCCAGAGAACCCAACCATCCTTACTCCAGCTACTCTTCTTACCCAGAAACTTGGACTGTTCCTGTTCCACCTGGAAACTTTAAAGCAGGAAAAATGTGCTACGACCAGTGGAAGCGAGTACAACGCCTTGCCAACTGCTTCTGGAATCGTTGGAAGATGGAGTATCTTTCCACTCTGCAAGGACGCAGGAAATGGCAACGCCTGAACCCGAACATTCAAGTTGGAGATCTCGTTCTTCTCAAGGACCAGCAAGCCGAAAGGATAGAGTGGCCTATGGGACTTATTAAAAAGAGCATCTCTAGCGATGATGGTAAGGTACGTAAGGTGGAGGTGAAGGTCGCAAGACAAGGAACTGTAAAGACTTTTATCAGACCTATCACGGAACTTATTTTGCTCTTACCGCTTGGAGACTGAACTTACTTAGGTTTTCAAGACATCTAGCAAATTACACTGTCGTTATTTGCACTTGCATAACTACCGTTATGATGTATATATAGTGACATTTTCAATGCCAGACGGGGAGTGTGCTGTTACAGTTATTCATTTAGATGGGGATTTATAGTGTATAGATATCCTTATGTTGCCTTATGCTGCCACCTAGTGGTCTTTCTGTATTGTACATGTTTTCCTTCTTTTCTCCCTCGCTTTATGATGATGCACTTCCTGTGTGTGTTTAGTTCCACCCTTCCTTCTTGTAAGAGCTGCAGCATGGTGTAGTTATCCAGCAGCACATGTATAGTCATCCTCAAGTTAGGACAGAATCATCTTTTGACCGCAAAAAACCTATAATTCCATCATCTGCTGTATCCTGTGATCTGCTGTAACCTGATGTACGGAATAAAGCAAGTCGTGGAAAGAAACAGTGTTTTGGTGAGTTCAGCTATCTGATAAGGATTGTCCTCGGTGATTGCATCTACTTATACAGGCCAGGCAAAGAGGTCTATGCAAGGGATAAATCGCTATACAACGATCGGAGTCAGAATACCTTTCATTACAAGCGCTGCGAAAACTGTTGGTGCTATATAATTTATTGTAAGTAATTATAATATTAAATATATATATTAACATAATAAATACATATATACATTTCTTGGCATCCTAATATTATAGCATATAATATTATTATAGCATATAATAGCTCCATTATTAGTGACTCCTGGTTAGTATTCTTACAGTAAATAGGTCGGCAAGCATTTACAAACACAATTAGAATTATTAATTATGTGCCAACATTTTCCACAGCGTTGTACAGGACAAAACAAACATAAAATTAACAAATATTGTAAGAGATCTCCGTGCCCCTGACTGGGTCACATCTGTTAATGCTGCTCCCTTGCCGGACCCCGTTCTCTCACAAGCAGTCTTTCGTGCCTTTCTCCAGCCCTTAGCCGCAGTTTAAGGACAGGTACGCTGAAAGCGCAGTGATAGCACTGTCCAGAAAAGAGTCAGCAAGCAGATCATGAGGTTAGAACAGTCAGACTGGCACTGAGCCTTTCATGAACAATATGTACGGCGCCAGGTGTTGCCTTGCAGCCAATGGAAAATTACACCCTGGCATCTTGCTGCACTTAATCAGGACTCCCTCCCCAGGCATATTGCTGCGACTGCTCAGGAATCACTGCCTGATGTCAAGCTGTCTGTGACATAATTAGACCAGGGACAGATATTGAGATTAACTCTGGTCACCAAAATGCATTGCGCAACATACCAACAAAGCAGACCAATAGAACAACAGCAGATTGTGAGAATAAACTGGGGATTCAAATTACTGTAGATACTCGAGTATACGCGAGATTTTTGTGAAAAAAATTAACATAAAAATTGGAGGGGACGCAGTATACTCGAGACATCTGAAAAAATTTGTGTAAAAAAACAAAAACAAACTTGCATTAGAGTATCATGGCAGAAGGACACAGTCTGCGCTGCTAGTTGTCCTCGAAGCACCTGTGGTGGGCGAAGAGCTCAGCATGATAGCAGGACTCAGTGTCAGGCTGATTTGGGCTGTGAGGGGGACGCGGCGGCAGCAGGAAGAGGCGGCAGCAGACAGCCAGAGCTGGTCCTGTGTATGGTCTGGGGAGGAGGAGACGCCAGAACTCAGGGAGATCAGGCAAATCGGCTGCTGGGCCTGGAGAGCTGAGACATGTCTCAACGGGGCCCAGGTCTATGCAGAGCGCTGTCTTGAATATCCTGCACTCCGCTTCCTTTGGCAATCAAATCCTTCCTGTCATGTGACTGGTGTCTCATCACAGGTTTGTCCACCATTCTGCCATTGGTTGCATGGCTTTAGGCTGAGTTGTAGGCTAGAGGCTTCACACTGCACCTGGGGGAGCTCAGGCATTGCCATGCCGTGTCTTTTCTGTTTATTCATATCTTGCTCTTGATAATAAAAAATATGGATAATACTAAGTTAAAATGTTTATTAACTAAGTATGTCAGAAATAATTGTTCCACGGGTTCACACTCTAATAAACTAGATTCTGTAGCCCTGGAAGGGTGTAGCTCTGAGATCCCCAACTGTCACGACCCATGCCGTCCTGGGATCCCAGCTGCCTGTAACGACTTCCTCGCTGCTCGCTGGCCAGCCGCCGAGTGAAGTAGCTTAGGGTCACTGATGCGGGTGAAGTGCGGTGTGATGACGTGGTGCCCGCTGAGTTTAAAAACACTCGTCTGAGCCCTAGTTCCTTGCCCTGACGTGGTTTTCACTCCACTCAGTGCTCACTTGTGTTTATTGCTATCTGTTGTCCTGTGTATGACTTGTCTGACAATTCTCCTGGTTGTTAACCCCTGGCACTTGGCTGACGATCCTTTCTGGCATAACAGTCAGGGGCGGATCCAGAGACTAGTCTCGGGAGGGGCACTTACAGAAAATAAGGTGTTTTAGCAGAGAGCCCGACTCACGAGAATTTACAGAGGGCCCGGCTCACAGGAGCTTACAATCTAGAGGAGCAGAGGGCCCGGCTCACAGGAGCTTACAATCTAGAGGAGCAGAGGGCACCAGGAGCTTACAATCTAGAGGAGCAGAGGGCACCCAGGAGCTTACAATCTAGAGGAGCAGAGGGCACCCAGGATCTTACAATCTAGAGGAGCAGAGGACACCCAGGAGCTTACAATCTAGAGGAGCAGAGGACACCCAGGAGCTTACAATCTAGAGGAGCAGAGGGCACCCGGATTTTACAATCTAGAGGAGCAGAGAGCCCCCAGCTCACACATGGATTTGCCCCCAGCTCAAGGATTTGCCCAGCTCATGGATTTGCCCCCAGGTCATGGATTTGCCCAGCTCATGGATTTGCCCAGCTCATGGATTTGCCCCCAGGTCATGGATTTGCCCAGCACATGGATTTGCCCCCAGCTCATGGATTTGCCCCCAGCTCATGGATTTGCCCCCAGCTCATGGATTTGCCCCAGGTCATGGATTTGCCCAGCACATGGATTTGCCCAGCTCAAGGATTTGCCCCAGGTCATGGATTTGCCCAGCTCATGTATTTGCCCAGCTCATGGATTTGCCCCCAGGTCACACATGGATTTGCCCCCAGCTCATGGATTTGCCCCCAGGTCATGGATTTGCCCCCAGGTCATGGATTTGCCCCCAGCTCATGGATTTGCCCCCAGGTCATGGATTTGCCCAGCACATGGATTTGCCCAGCTCATGGATTTGCCCCCAGGTCATGGATTTGCCCCCAGCTCATGGATTTGCCCCCAGCTCATGGATTTGCCCCAGGTCACACATGGATTTGCCCCCAGGTCACACATGGATTTTCCCCAGGTCACACATGGATTTGCCCCAGGTCACACATGGATTTGCCCCAGGTCACACATGGATTTGCCCCCAGGTCATGGATTTGCCCAGCTCATGTATTTGCCCAGCTCATGGATTTGCCCCCAGGTCACACATGGATTTGCCCCCAGCTCAATGGATTTGCCCCCAGCTCATGGATTTGCCCCCAGGTCATGGATTTGCCCCCAGCTCATGGATTTGCCCCCAGGTCATGGATTTGCCCAGCTCATGTATTTGCCCCTAGGTCATGGATTTGCCCCCAGCTCATGGATTTGCCCCCAGGTCACACATGGATTTGCCCCCAGGTCACACATGGATTTGCCCCCAGGTCACACATGGATTTTCCCCAGGTCACACATGGATTTGCCCCCAGGTCACACATGGATTTGCCCCAGGTCACACATGGATTTGCCCCAGCTCTCACCTGGATTGTTGCCCCAGCTCCGGCGGGGGTTGAGGGACCCAGATGCCGGGCAGCGTGGGAGCGCCTGCCCGGTCTTGAACAGTCCGTCCTGTGAAGTGGATGCGGCTGTGTGCGTGCACAGCCGGTCACGCGGTCCGGCCAGTCAGGTGGTACAGAGACTCAGTACCACCTGATTAGCCGGACCACGTGACCGGCTGCGCACGCACACAGCCGCATCCACTTCACAGGACGGACTGTTCAAGACCGGGCAGGCGCTCCCGCGCTGCCGGCATCTGGGTCCCTCAACCCCCGGCCAAATCTATGGGGGGCAATTGCCCCGTTGCCCCCCCCTGGATCCGCCCCTGATAACAGTCCCAGACATTTGGTTTATGGTCTGCTCTGGCATTAACCGCTGGTGTTAGTGACTCTGTTTCATGTATGTATAGCTTGTTACTGTCTGTATGTGGCAATAGGTAGTCATTTCTGGCCACTTCAAGGACCGTCAGTGTAGGATAGCCCATCTGCGTACAGGGATCAGACATCATATATCTAGGAGGTACGTGACACAAACCTAAACCAGCAGGAAACTCTTTTGGATTCCATTGTCATTCCAAAGTTGGCTTATCAAGGTATTAACTCTTTTACCCCTACACTACCAAAGGATTTACCCCCAAAAAACACTTTTTTTTGAAAATCATTTTTAATTAATTACACAGTAAGAAATATTTGGGAATATTCCTATTGTATCCCTTACTGCAATAACCTATTTGGAAGGCAGATTTCACCATCTGCTGGCCAAACGTGTTACTGCAGTTCTAGTCTCTGTGCAGGATCAGCTGGGGAGATGTCAATAAGACAACTGGTTTCAAAAAAGTGTTAGCACCTTGGACATCATGCCGACGATGCTAAAACTTTATGGGCATGTTGTGGATTCCAAACGCAATTGAGGTTTCTTTCCAATAAATGAAATTCCTTTGCATTGTCTCAATGGAACGTCATATACAGGGTAATGCAAAGAGATCCGAATTGCTTGAGAAAGGTAACCGAATGCTGAAAATCAGCGTTCGGTTACCTTTCTTGGCCATTCGGGCTATCCAGAGAATAGGCAATTCGCCAAATCCTGGCGAATTGCCTGCACATACGGTGCCTGTTCGAGGGCAGTGAAATCCCCATGAAAAAGCAATGCTTCGGCTATTCACAGAACAAAACCCAGCAGTGAAAAGTTCCCGAAATGCCCTGCCATTCGGTGGTTTAATTCGGCAAGTTTATTCAGGAGAATCCCATAGGCTTCAATGTTAAAAATATTCCCGTTTTAATTCAATATCTAATAAACCGTTCATTATAAAATTCTGCAGTAAAGAGTCTCTTTATTTATAGATTTTTCGGATATTTTAAGCATTTTTTTTATTTATTTTTTAAAGTCCGATTTTTTTTTTTTTTAACTTTACTTATTTTTTCTGTAACAGCCCTTTTTATTATCATTCCCTTGACCTTATATGTAAATTTCATACATTTTCGCTCAGTAGTTTCTTTGCAAACAGTGTTTCACTTTTCAAACATTCATGCAAACTGTTTTCCTAATTTATTCACTGCCTCTTCTGCGGTGTCGGCTTTTTCCGAGGCTGTGGAGGCTGCGATCGGCTCCTGCTCGGGTTTTTCCGTGGTTTTCGGCAGGTTAATCCAGATGTTTTTGCGGGTTTTCGGTGTGCATTCGCCGAGTTTTGCGGTTAGTTTTCGTCAGGTTTGCGGCAGCTTTTCCCTGCAATTCGGGGACCCTGTGGTGCTTGCTGAATACACCGCAGGGTCACCGAAATGGGATCGGCAAAAGGAACCGAATTGAAGAGAACGAAAAGTCACCGAATGTGCGGTGACTTTTCGAATCTCTTTGAATTACCCTGATAGACTATACTGGACAAATGGGGCACCAGGAGGTGCCTTGCAGATCGAGTAGAGTCAATCTTGATAGCAAAGTGGTAATGTTTTCTAGCATTTTTAAGTTATTATCGCATCAGCCCTAATTTAATACATTTATGTCCGTAGAGTGTATCTCAACTGCTCTCTAAAAAAAAAATGCAGCAAGGTTTTTTATTTCACCCTTTCAAAAATTACTGAGAAAACCAAAACAAACAATAGGAAGCAATTTTTCCAAATGAGCTATTTAGCCTAATTTTTTTTTTTACAGTTTTTGTTGTTGTTATAATTCACATATGTTTATAATAAGGGTGAGATGGGATGTCAGAGGATGTTGTTCAATGTAGGAAAATGTTAACATCAAGCTTCGTTTTTTCTGTTGATGTCAATTGCCATTACATCTAATGTGTGGATTTATTTTCTATTAAAATATGGCTTTTTGGTCTTACTTAATAGAAAAAAGTGCTATGAGCTCTATCATGTATTACTCTGCACCAAGGTGCAATTTATTATTATTTTTGATTACGAGTGATGGAGGGCTTTGATGCCAAGATTTTTGTAGGAAGGGGGTGGGGTACTAGACAGACAGTGCCCTATTCAAATAATATACACACGTATAAAGGTACCTGCCTGGGTCCAAAGTAAATCTCCAGATCTGTATTTTTCCCACTAAGGCTAGGGTCAGACTGAGGCAGTGCGAACGCGCGTGCAGCCGCACTTAATCACGGCCGTGCTAGCAGCAGATGCCGGGCAATGACGGCCAATATACGAAGTACGGTCGCACAAAAGTGCGGCCGCGCAACGCAAGCGGCAAACAAACGCATTTTTTCGAGAACGTGAAACCACTAGTACGGTTGTACAGAGTGCGCTGCGTCCGCTAGCGGCGTGTGTGCGTGATTGGGAGACGTCAGACGCTGCTAATGTCCGGCCAACATAACGTCCAGACACAAAAAGTGTTTTATTGATGATCCGTACAAAATCACGGACGAAAATGCGCATAGTATGACCGCTATCGCGTACTCCGTGAAAAAATGCGTCTATTCGTTCGAACGCACTTTTTCACAGACAACGTAAAAATGCGTTCGTCTGACCCTAGCCTTAGAATTTGAAGAATTTTCGGGCTGCATGGCTCGCGTTCATTCTATAACACTTAAAATTTTGAAGTGGCACAGTTTTCTGTTAATATCCTTTCTTGAAGTACATTCTCGCTCTGTCAGTTAGGCTGGGGTCAGACCAGCGCACTTTTAACGTGCGTTCTGGCGCACATAATTACGGCCGCACTAGCAGCAGATGACGGGCAATGACGGCCAATATACGATGTACGGCCGCACAAAAGTCCGGCCGTGCAACGCAAGTGGAAAATGAACGCATTTTTCTGAGAACGCTGAACCGCTACAACTGACGTACTGAGTGCGCAGCTGCGGCATAGCGGCGTGTTTGCGAGATTAGGAGATGTCAGACGCTGCTAATGTCCAGCCTACATAACGTCCAAACGCAAAAAGAGTTTTATTGACGATCCGTACAAAATCACGCCCGAAAATGCGCGTTGTCTGACCGTTTTTGCGCATTCCGTGAAAAAAATACGTCAATGCGTTCGGACGCACTTTTTCACGTTCGCGGGGAAAAATGCTTTCGTCTGACCCTAGCCTTAATTGTAGCAAATTAAGCACGGGCGTACGTTCTGAAAAACACACGTAATTCTTAAAGGGTTACTCTATTCAAAATAAAGTCCCCCTATATGGCCTTTAAATAATTGGGAATTATTTTTTTCTAATACATTTTTGGAGATTTTATGCACCTTTTATCCCCAGGCACTCAGCTCCTCCTCGTCAGCTCAGGGACTTACGAATCAGGAAGTCCCTGAGGCTTTGCTTGGCAATTTGCGGGGCTACGTAAAGTAGGGATGTGCATGACTTTTGTTTTGTTTAGTTTTGTTTGTTTTTTCAGGTCTTTTTTTTCGTTTCGAGTCATTTTGGACAGTTTTTATTTAGTTTTGGTTTGGATCGTTTCGGCGATTCGGATCGATTCAGTGATTCGGATCAGTTAAGGGTCTATTCAACGAAAGGTGAAACTCAGGAGAATGACTGGGGAAGTGAAAATTCTAGGTCAAAATAGCCAAACCAGAAAAATTCTCCCATTTATCTCACTTTCCAAATCGGCTATTTGGTCTAGATTGTTCACTTCTCCTGCCAATTCTCCTGATTTTCACCTTTCTCTTAATAACACTGTTAGTTTTTCATTTTTTTATGAGTTATTTTGTGTTTTATTGGTTACTTAAGAATGAGAAGTAGATTACTAGTACCAATAGAATGAAAGTTATTTTACTTATTTATTTTTTTTAGGATTTTTTAGGCATTTTAAGGGTCAAATTTTAGGTTTCCGAACTTTTTTTAAAAAGCAAACAAGGCTTTTTAACCCTTTCGCTGCTGAGGCTTTTAACACCTCCGTGCTGAGGTAATTTTTACCGGTTTTGCTCATCATGTTTAAACGTGTTTTGAAGGCTTATTTTAGTATATGACCCAGACATATTATATATCGTTCTTTCCGTCAGACTTGGTAGATTCATAATATGTCATTATTATATGTATACGTTATGTCATGTCTGTATATTATAACAAAAAATGCAATAAAATATGTATTTTCAATAATTTACAACGTGTAAAGTGTTTTTTTTCACATTTTAACATGCGAGCAATTGCGGATATATTTTGTATGGGGTGCGCTTGTTAAAAAAATTAGAGATGGGGTCTCGTTACATTTTTTTTGGGGGAAAATTACACGATTTTTAACAAATGCACCGCATACAAAAATCGTTATTGCAGCATCATTGTTCACATTATAATTGAAATGGGAACAATATTGCTGCATTAACGAACCAAAAAAAAGAAAAAAAAATGTTTATTTTTCTTTTATAATTTTTTTTTAAATATATTTTTATTTTTAATTTTTATTTTTAAAAAAAACTTTTTTCACAGTAGTGTTGGTATCGTTGGAACGGCCATGCTCTGGCCGATCCAACCATACCAAATTGTAACCCCTAGCTGCCACGGATCGGGAGATAGGGAGTTCCAATCTCCACCGTTGGTGGCAGTTAGGGGTTAACTCTAGGACTGGCGTCATCGTGCTATGCACGATGACGCCAGTCCTCAGGGGGAGTTCCCGGAGGCTTGGCCGACATCCAAGATGTCGGCCAGCTCCGGAAAGGATCACGAACCGGCGCTTTTCAGCGCCGATTCGCGATCCAGCTCCCCAGGGGTTAATGCCAGGCACCATTTGGAAGGGCAGGCTGTGCCCTTCCAAATGGTGCCTGGGTTTAACCCCGCAATGCCGCCGATCGGGAGGGAGAGAGGTCCGAGGACCTCCCCCTTCCCTTTCAGGCTCCTCCTCCGCACATGCGGGGGGGCACCTGAATTAGGTGTCATCGCGCTGTCCGCGATGACACCTAATTTCAGCGGCTGCGGTTCCGGATGCTGGGCTGACATCGAGGATGTCAGCCCGCACCGGGGGGCCAGCGATCGGCCGGAACCCGCGCGAACGCTGACCCCAAAGGGAGGACGCGCTCAGCGAGTCCTCCGCACACCAGCAGCCATGCGGAGGACGCACTGAGCGCGTCCTCCGCATCGAAGTGGTTAATCCATAGGTTTCAATGCAGCATATGAATTCAAACACTGCTGGGAAGCGCCTCTCTGCAGTAGAATTAATGCAGCAGAGGCATAACTAGAAACCTCAGGGCCCCAGTGCAAGAATCCATGAAGGGGCCCCCCCCCCAGCGAGAGAGTTTTTCATTTTTACTAAAAACATTTTGCAATGCTCTGAAAGAGGGTATCTTGCAAAAATAGCTGTATATATGTCTCCTGCGCTGTCCAAAAATTGCTGGTTTCCAAAAGTAATAATACTATAACCTATCGCCTACTATCTGTATTATATTACCATAGCATTAAATTCCATAGCTAATGGATATATAATAGCTAATGGATATATAATAGAGATACTAGGCGATAGATCACCGAAACGTTTTGGTGCCTTGCCTTGGCTATCAGGAGTTTGTACTTACCCGCTTTATGTTTTGGCTGCTTTTTGCATTGTGCTTTCCCTAATATTGCATATTTCATATGGTTCAGCTATTTGGTTTTTCTTGTGTTTTTTTTTTTTACTATATGCTGCAACTATATGTAACATTTGGCATCGTGATACTATTACTTTTGCTACTGACATTATACATTTTTGTATATATTTTTTATTATACTTTTAGTATATATTATTTCATGGTTGTGCCGTATTGATTCATTGTGGTTTGCATACACATTTATAGGACCTTGGGGAGTCCTTCTTGCAGATGAGCACACTTTTTGCGACTATTTTATGAAAACAGTGTGCAGGATATCTGTTTTGCTTCAAGAGAAAGATGCTGACACATCACACTTGAGCGATCACAGTGAGTGACCAGACGCTGTAATGAGACACCAGGAAGTGTCAGACTCATGATGGATAGCCAGACAAAAATTAACATGGCATCTGCTGCCTAATTACCCCCTTAAGGACCAATGACTGAACTGTTCAGTCATAAATGCATTCACTTTAGGCTAGGGTCAGACGAACGCATTTTTCTCCGCGAACGTGGAAAAGTGCGGTCGAACGAACGAACGTATTTTTAAACGGAATGCGCGAAAGCGGTCATACGATGCGCATTTTCGTACGTTTTGTTTCACGGAGCTGCAAGAAGAGAGATATGATCAACCAAATCAATTGCAGAATGAATCAAATAAAAGGGAAGGGGTATAAAAAGGCATTTTGGGAATGGTGGCATTTTCCAAGATGGATGCAGTCCAAGTGTTTCTTTTTGCTGCACTGGGATACCTGTACCTGAAGAAGAAAAGACAACGGCGAACATGGGTCCATCCAATCAACACTGCCAGACCCACGCATGGCCACTTTGTGACACTGTACAGGCCACTGCGAGAGAGGGACCCCGTGAAGTTCTTCAACTACCTGCGGATGTCCATCCACACCTTTGATGAACTGTTGATGAAGGTGCGTGAGCCGCTGACCAAGAGGGACACCAACATGAGGGCTGCCATACCACCGGAGGAGATGCTGGTCCTCACTTTGCGGTAAGTACTATCAAACACGTGCATTCATGACATCGCTGCCAGTCATCAGACATGTGCTCGGTGTGCAGAGGCTCTATTGTAGGTCAGTAGTTATATGCCCACACACACACGCATGCATCACCTTGCAGAACACGTAACGAAAGAGTAATGACACTGACAACGATGTGAAACAAATAAAATATTTAGTCCCAAAATAATATGACAGAAGATAACAATAACATATTAAACACATATATTATTGCATGTCCAATGAAGGTAATAAAAAAAAATATTAGAACAACATGAATAAACTGTGACAAACATAAACGAACAGACGATACACCTCACATGGTATGATACCGAGGAGCATCTGGGTCATGAGGACCGTGCATATGGCTGCGGTGGTACTCTGGCTGCGGGGGTGGCCCAGCAACAGGGGACATGGGTGGGCGGGCAGGCAACGCCTGGCAGTGGTGGGAATAACCATGGGGGTATTGTGGCACGACACCGTGATATACAGGTGCCTGTTGTGGATGGGACAGTATCTCATGTATCAGGTCCAGGCTTCGGCGGCGATAATCCATCTTCTGCACCGGGGTCATCATGTTGAGCCAAGAGAGACATGAATTAAAAAGGACATGTCCTCGGAATCAGCGACCATGCAGCGTGGATGTGTATGGTGCGCGTCCATGAATGCGACCATGGCCTGCTCGACATCAGCTGATGGTGGCTTCTTCCTCCTGGGAGCCGTACTGGTGCTGTCTGTGGGTGCTGTACCCGGCACCTGCTGGGACTCCACATCCTCCACCTGGGACTCCGCACCACCCTGCTCGACCTCCACCTGGCAGCTGCCAGATCCTGCGGGCTGCAGCTCTTGCCCTTGTGAGCTAGAGGTGGATGGCCGGTCAATGCTGCTCACGGTCTTGCGCGGCTCCTGGCTCTTCCTCAGGAAGGACAGTTGGTCAGCATACAAATAGCTGCGCCTCTTCTTTGCACCAGCTCCAGAGCGAGCAGCTTCAGCCTCCTTTTTCAGGACCCGGGTGTGATTGTCCCTCACCGTGCGCCATTTATTGATTGCTTCATGTGCTGCAAAACATGATGAGAGTGACATAAGGTTAGGTTCATATGATGTGATCATAACACAGCTTCTTTCATGTTCTAGGTATCTTGCTAGTGGATGCAGTTTGAAGGATCTGCATTACAACTTCCGCATTGGCAGATCGACAGCTGGTGAGATCGTCCGCAAGGTCTGCCAAACAATATGGGAAACCATGAAGGACCAATGTTTGCCAACCCCACAGACGAGGCATGGCTGGCAATTGCAGCAGGATTCTGGGAGAGAGCGAACTATCCCAACTGCCTGGGAGCGGTGGATGGCAAACATGTCCGCATTGTGAAGCCACTGCACAGTGGCTCACTGTATCAAAATTATAAACATTATTTTTCAATTGGCCTACTGGCGGTGGCAGATGCCAATTATAATTTTGTGTATGTGGATGTCGGATCATACGGCAAGGACTCGGACTCAACACTGTTTCGGAACTCAACACTGTGGAATGAGATAGAGGGTGGGAACCTGAACATCCCCAGACCCGCACCTTTGCCTGGCAGCGACGTGTCAGTCCCCTATGCCTTTGTGGGTGATGAAGCATTCGGCCTATCCACACATCTCCTGCGGCCATACTCGGGGACACACCTGACTGTGAAGAAGCGGGTGTTTAATTACAGGCTGTCGCGGGCGAGACGGTATGTCGAGTGTAGCTTTGGCATACTGAGCAACAAGTGGAGGATTTTCCATCGCCCACTTGATGTAAATGTGGATTTCTGTGTGGATATAGTGAAATGCTGTTGCATCCTACATAACTATGTTCGTGCAAGGGATGGGGTTAATTTCGAGGATACCCTCACAGTAACGGGTCTGGATGAGTATGCTAACGATGACATAATACCTGTGAATAGACACACCAACAGGTTTCGCGATGCTCTGTCTAATTATTTCACTAGCAATGCAGGGCAGGTGCCATGGCAGATGGACATCATTTGACATGTGACACCTAGGCTTGTGCACCGATTATTTTTTCTGTTCGAATTTTCGGATCTTTAAAGTTTTCGATTCGGCTCATTCCGAACGAACCCTGTTTTGATTCGATTCGTTTCGACTTGTTTTTCGGGGATATGTAATCGGAATATGGACCATTTTTCGTTTTTTTGGTCACTTTGTGACCAAAAAAAAGAAAAATGGTCCATATTCCGATTACATATCCCCGAAAAACAAGTCGAACCGAATCGAATCAAAACAGGGTTCGTTCGGAATGAGCCGAATCGAAAACTTTAAAGATCCGAAAATTCGAACAGAAAAATAATCGGTGCACAAGCCTAGGGGTGGCACCCCCGTTTGTTGGATCTACTTTTCGTGATTTCGGACATTTCTCGTTTTTCGATTTGACACAATTCAAGTCCAATAGCATATTCGTACAATATTTTGTTTCGGCTCGGAAACATTTCGGATCTGACATTTTCGGATCGGAAAATTATATGGGAATCACCCGCATCAGAAAACACGAATCGTGAAAATGTCGTTTAAATTCCGAAATGTCGTTTAAATTCCGAATAATTTATTGACAACGAAAATTCGTTATGCCATTTTGTTTGATATTACATTCAAGTTCAATGCAATTGAATTCTATGCAATAAAATGATCATTTACTCACTCTGAAGCTTCTGCTCTTTATCAGACCACGTCTCGTACTCTGGGTACACCACCCTGGACACTGTGACCCATGCACTGGCCTTCTTCTGCCGGTCTTTGTAGCTGTCGCAGGCCGTGTCCCACAGCTCGGGATGATCTGCCACTGCATTGATCAGCCTCTCCACGTCGATGTCAGTCCCAGCCATTGTCCAACGCAACTTGCAGCTACCCCCAGACAAGACAGGAAGTGTTTGGTGTGTGCACGTTATGTTGGCCGGACGTGTGCAGCGTCTGACGTCTCCCAATCACGCAAACACGCCGCTATGTAGCCGCAGCGCACTCTGTACGTCAGTAGTAGCGGTTTGACGTTCTCGAAAAAATGCGTTCGTTTGCCACTTGCGTTGCGCGGACGAATTTTCGTGCGGCCGTACTTCGTATGTTCCCCGGCATTGGACGTCATTTGCTGCTAGTACGGCCGTGATTTCGTGCGGCTAAACGCACGTTAAAGCTGCGTTCGTCTGACCCTAGCCTTAAAGACCCTTGGTCCTTAAAGGGTTAAAGAGCCACCACTGCCTGGCTCCCCCTCCAGTGGTTGAATGTCAGGGCCCAGTCGCAAGTGAGACTGCTGCGACCCTAGTAGTTACGCCACTGGTGCAGCATATGAATCCACACACTGCTGGGAAGCACCTCTCTGCAGTATAATTAATGCAGCAAATGAATCCGCACACTGCGGGGCAGCAGCTCTCTGCAGTATACTTAATGCAGCATATGAATCCACACACTGCTGGGAAGCACCTCTCTGCAGTATAATTAATGCAGCAAATGAATCCGCACACTGCGGGGCAGAACCTCTCTGCAGTATACTTAATGCGGCATATGAATCCACACACTGCTGGGAACTTCCCAGCAATGTGTGGATTCATATGCTGCTTTAATTATAACTCGTAAAAAAATAAAAACTAACTGATCCGAAAAATGGATCGATCCGAATCACTGAATCGTTCTGCACCGAAATTTCAAATCGATCCGAAAATTCAGGTGGCCGATATTTCATTTTCGGAAATGTTCCCGAAATACGAAAATGGTGATTTTCCTCCAAATTTGGATTCGGAACGAAACGAATTGCACATCTCTAACGGAAAGTGCATAGTGTGAGACCTGGAAATTATGCACTTTACGTATACAAGTTCCGTAGTGACTGTTTAGAATGATGGACTCAGAGACCCTGCTGTTAAGTGACTTAGATTACTTCAAAGACTAGATTGAAGAAAATGTTTAAATAAGAGTTCTGTAGTTCATCTAATTTGTTATTTTTAAAGATCTATAAATCCTCGGTTACTTTCTGATAATAACTGGTAATCTGACACCTCCGTTTCTATAGCCGACTGATATTTTCTGCAGCCCTGTATAGTAATTAATTGACATATTTCTGTGCTGTGCTACCTGCCTGGAATATTATGTTGCCTAGTTTGCTTTTGTTCGCCATAAAAGTTGTTCTCCTGGATGTTTCTATGCACCTGCTGTAAATGTACTTTGGTAGCTTTTCCCTTTTTTTTCTGTTAATTGACTTTTGGCTGCATTTCTAGAAGCCGACTATTGAAAATCAATCTGCGCGCAGGCTTTGAAAGCCCCAAAAAAAAAATCAGATATTACAATACTGCCGTGTTAATAATTTAAAATTAACCTTTTAAGTGCTGGTAGTACACTGATCATTAGAAAAAAATCAATAGCCTTGCATCTTCTAGTCGCCGTGTTTGTGAGTGCCCGGTTTACCTGGAAGCAGGTACAGGGCAGCATCGTTCAACACGCTTCTTGATTTAATTATGCATGGGTCCTGGAGAAACGCCATCTCAGTCATCAGATTTTAACCCACGTAAGTCTTTAAAGACTTCTGGCCCTATTACAATCTTCGTGCATACGTTTGCGCCGGAGCAAAAACGCATTAACGCGAGGGGCAAAAGGCGCTGAACGTCGTACTACAATGCCAGCGCAACAAACGAGCGTATACGTCTACAGCAGGTGAACCTGCGCGAACGCTGCGCGAGCTTACTGTACGTTGCGCATCCTATACTTAACATTGTGAGTACAAATGCGTTTGTGCGCTGTACGCGGATGGTATTACAATCTATGCGCAGAAATTAACACATAGACGTTGTGCGCATTATTTTAGCAACTCCTGAAAGCTGGTGTTAACGGCAAATTCTATCAACCTGGCCGAAACCAAATACTCCAGCCCCCAAAAAAATACGCAGCAAAGTATAGTTACACATTCTACACATACCCAAACCAATAGATTTGAGAAGTTGTGTGTGTTTTTTTTATTGATGCAGCATATATGCGCAGATTGACTTTGACAGGCGCAAAAACTTAACGTGAGACAATTGGAGTTCTTAATTCTGATTGGCTGAATCGCATGAAAAAAACAGTCTGCACACTGATTTCTGCGCTCAACGTTGCTGCGTGCGCGTTTGTGGGCGTCCATTTAAAGCGCGTTATTGCTCGACGGATGAAAAAATGCACGAGGATTGTAATTCCAGCATTGCTTTACGCGCGTTGACATTTAACGATGGGCGCACAAATTCACGCGTTGCGTGAGCGTTTTAACGCGAAGATTGTAATAGGGCCCTTCATCTGTCTAGCGTTACCCAATATGAATAAAAGAAGGGCATAACAAACCAGAACAAAATTGTGATAAAGGCTAAATAACATATACCTAAAATTATGATGTAAGCCAAACATTGTTGACTTTTTCCCATTCAAACCGCGATAATAGCGAGCCACTAATGGCAATATTTGGCATGAGCCTCCAACCATAGCAGCTCTCAATTAGCATCTCTGTTATGAGTAAACTGTCAGATATTGGCGGTAGAGTGGGGTACCGTCACTGTTATCCACTCCGGGAACCCATAGGACTTCTAAAAGTTAAAGGAGGGCCCTCTGCTAGATTTGAGTGCTTGACCTTACAGGGCCAGTGGAAGGACACTAAGAACCATATTTTCACAGCATCCTTCTGCTAGCAGCGAGAGAAAGCAGCGAATATATTTTTTCTGAACTATATACTACCCGTCCAAATCAAAATAAAAAAGTCACAAACCCTAATACTGTATTTGGTTGTCGCACCTTTTGCTGTGATTCTGGCACGCATTCGCTGTGACATCGTTTGGATAAGCTCATGCAATGTCACAGCATTTATTCACGTCCAGAGTGGCATTAATTTGTGGCCAAGATCTTGTATTGATGTCGTCACAGCGCTGCGTAAAGTCTTCTCCAGCACATTATCCCAAAGATTCTCAATGGGGTTCAGGTCTGGACTGTGCGGTGGCCAATCCATGTGTGAAAATGATGTCTCATGCTCCCTGAACCACTCTTGCACAATTTGAGCCCGATGAATACTGGCATTGCCATCTTGGAATATGCCCGCTGTGCCATCAGGGGAGAAAAAATGCATTGATGGAGAAACCTGCTCTGAACCTGCTGAACCTAGACCTGACCAACTGAAGCAACACCAGATCATAACAGGCTTGTACAGTAGGTGGTGACTTCCCACAAGCAGCTAGTGGTCAAAATGATGCAGCGTCAAAAACACGAAGCATCATTGGCCAGAATGACACCACATCAGCCATGCTCCATTGCCCTGTATCTGTCTGGGGCCAAAACCTTCAGGAATAGCAAGAAATACAATGCCAGATCGATGCTCCCATATGTAACTATGCCAGATTGATGTTCCCATTTCTGACCCAGCCCCACTGGACACCACGAAGGAGGGTCAAACACCCACAGATGGATTTCCTCAAACTCTACCTACGGAACTTCAGCAAACCAATACCGTTTTTGTGAATGTATTTTACCAGGAAGGATACATTGAGATTTCTCTTGTTTTTAAGTATGTCATGGATGGCGAATATGTACCGATAGGTGTCTTGCCCAAGGACACTTACTGGAGAGGTGCTCTTGCCGGGAAACAAACCTGTGTCTACATGGTTCTAGAGCAGTGATGTTACCTCTACTTCACCCAGCCGGTACCTTATGCTCAGTTATAAAGTTGCTCCTGGGCTTGTTACTAAGTGTACCTGAGATTCTTGGAAGACATTGTACTTGTACCTGCCTGTTCTAGTTCCTTCTACTTTCTCTGAAGGCCTGACCCCAGCCTACCTTTTGACCTCGCATCCTATCTGTTGATCTCCCATTTACCGACCCTTGGCCTGCTTCATGACTTCTGCCTTAGCCTTTGCCCTATTGTTCCTGAACCAGTATCGAGTACCTCTGCGTTGTTTTGGTAAATGCATGTACACTTCCTTCCTTGATTATAAGATTTCCTACAAATTGCCCAGGATGATCGGTTTGTACTTTAGAGTTTACTGCTGTCCTGCTGTCCCCCACCTCCCCCCAAAATACGCATCATATCGGTGTTCAGCCTTAATCACGCAGATAATTATGCAAGACACGGACCTCTTCGCTTGAAGTTGTTTGAAACAAAGCCGTAACTTATACAACAATCCTGTAGGACAAAAAAAAACGAACAAAAAGTTCCTGAGCAAGGAGAATCTCCTGACCTCCGAGCTTCAGAGAGGAGACTGTTCGACAGGTGGAGAAACGATTGGAAGTAGCAGATTGTCCCAGAATGATTAAGAGCAGGCCTTTGATAAAAGAAAGAAGCTTTAATGAGGCTTGCCGCAGAATAAGCAACAACCCGCCGAGTTAACACAATCAGAGGTTTCCTTGCGAGTCGCGGCACAAAAGCTGGGAGGATTCGGGAACAATTCCTTCAAGCTGTTCTAATTTTTTTTCCCCCTTTGGTTTCCAGCTCGACGTGAATTTCGGAGACATTCATGAAAATTCAGACTGTCTCCTGGCATGATGCTACTTGGTCTTTATTCCATGTGACTCTTTTCTTTATGTTTCATGTACGTATCGTTTTATGGCTCCCAGTGAAACACGCCGCGCTCATTCCGGAGAAAATTATGCACCGTTTATACAAGTTTTTTAATAATTTTTTTTTAAAGTAGCAATCTACACAGCTTAACCTGAAGGCAAATTTAGTAAAAATGCTACAAATTATTGAACCTGGCTTGGTCTCCTTTTGACAACTTTGTATAGTAGTATAAAAGCACTTACTTCTAGTGACCGTTTTTAACTTAATGGTTTCATGCTTTTTTTCCCCTCTCTCCACAAGCATTGTGCCAGGCTGATTGATGGGGTTCTCTTACCGTGGTGTTTTTTTTAAAAAAAAAATAATTGAAGAGGCTATTTATGTACAGTATTTTAGTATTTTTAAATGATTGTTCTGAAACCACATAATCTACTGAAGGAAATGTGTGCTGCTTTTTATAAAACTATTGGGATATTGCAGATTCTTTTCTCTCTGGCAGCCATGGAAACATCTTTTTTTTTTACTATTAGTAATGTTGTCCCCATGTCCCCTCTGTTAGATCTTATAGATGCGTAGACATCACTTACGGTCTTGAAAGATTAAGGCTAGGGTCAGACGAAAGCATTTTTCCCCGCGAACGTGAAAAAGTGCGTCCGAACGCATTGACGTATTTTTTCACGGAATGCGCAAAAAAGGGCAGACGACGCGCATTTTCGGGCGTGATTTTGTACGGATCGTCAATAAAACTCTTTTCGCGTCTGGACATTATGTAGGCTGGACATTAGCAGTGTCTGACATCTCCTAATCACGCAAACACGCCGCTGTGCCGCAGCTGCGCACTCAGTACGTCAGTACTAGCGGTTCAGCGTTCTCAGAAAAATGCGTTCAAATTCCACTGGCGTTGCACGGCCGGACTTTTGTGCGGCCGTACATCGTATATTGGCCGTCATTGCCTGGCATCTGCTGCTAGTGCGGCCGTAATTATGTGCGCCAGAACGCACGTTAAAAGTGCGCTGTCTGACCCCAGCCTAAAGGAACACACTGTTAAAAAATAGAGTTCCCTTAGTTTTGCCATTAAATGATAGGGCAGAGGATCAGAGCCGGTGCTCCCACTAGGCAAGCTAGGCAACCACGTAGGGCGCACTGCCGCCTAGGGGTGCAGCCGGCCCCAACACGGGTTCCATTTTTGTACCCGTTCCTCATTGTGCAGCTCACAAAGCCGACACTGTTATCTCCCGGACCCCCACTAGCGGCGCCCATTAGCGGGCGTTTTATAGTGACGTGCAGGCGCCACCAGATGATGTGCAGGTGCCAGATGAAAGAAAAAAAGGAGGCAGAAGAAAAAGAGGCACAGGAGAAAGAGAGAAAGACACAGAAGCAAGAAAGAAAAAAGAAATGCACGAAAGAAAGAGAGGAATAAAGAAAGCAAGAAAGAGAAAAAAATAAAAAAGGCACAGAAGAAAGAAAGAAAAAATGAGGCAGATGAAAAATGTGGCCCCCTTGCACAGTGTGTGTGTGTGTTTCCATATGCACAGTGTGTGCCCCAGGGAAGTGCAGGCAGGCCATTCCAGTAAATTAATGTGCTCATTGTGCTGTAATGACATTTGTGTATATTTAAACTGTAAGTAAAATGTACATTTATTGAAAAAAGTTCTCATACTCACCTCTCCACGCTCCCTCGCTGTGCTTCTCTGTCCTCCGCTTTTTTTTCCTCTGCACTTTCAGTTTGCCGGCTGTTTGTGTGTGTGTGTGTGTGTGTTTCACTACACAGACAGCAGGGGCAGCACTGAGCCAGGCTAGACTACGCAATTTGCGCAGCTGAATGCTACATTAATTGCGTAGCTCAAGCTTACTTCCTGGTTCTATGCTTTTCAGTGCCTCCAGAGGCACTGAGAGCAATTGAAAGCTTGAGCCAATGGGAAAGTTTCATTGGTCTCAAGCACTTCTTTTTTTTAAATGCCCCCCATGGGAGGCTCCCCATGGATTGATTGACGCAGGACAATCATGTGACTGTCCTCGTCAGTTGTGGGGGGGGGGCGGGCAGGCAGAGCTCAGCAATCAGCATGTGTCTAATAGCACCCTCTATTAGTCAGTATTGTAAGCGCATTCTCTTAGAACTAAAAGCCTATATGCAAATGATATTTTAACCCCTTAGTGACCGGGCGGTTTTACACAAATCCGTCCGTTCGTGACCGCTGCTGTTTTTACGTTTCTGCGCTCTTAGTGTTTACGTCAAATTTTCCTCTTACTCGTTTATGTAACCCACACATATTTTACACTGTTTTTCTCGTCACTAAATGGACTTTATAAAAATACCATTTTTTTCATCATTTCATATAATTTACTATAAAAAATATTGTGAAATATGACACAAAAATTGAAAAAACACCACTTTTTCGAACTTTGACCCCCAAAATTTCTTATGTATCAACAACCGTCAAAAAAATTAATTCCTTGGTAGTTTCTAAATTTAGTCCTGAGTTTAGCAATACCCAATGTTTACATATTCCTCGCTTTTTTCATTATTTTATGCAACAATAAGTGCAAGTAGCACTTTGCCATTTCCAAAGAGTTTATTTTCAAAACTAGTGCTAGTGACATTGTAACACTGATATCTGTCACTAATTCCTGAATAACCCTCCACATATACATATTTTTTTAAAGTACACAAATCAAGGTATTAAACTTGGGGTATTTTGACTCTTTCCATGCAAACCATTTTACCACAAATCTATGCCAAAGTTTGAGGAAAAAAAAAAATTTGGTGATTTTTTTTTTTTGAACGCAATTTAAGAATACATGTACTGTGAACTTTAAGGTTTACTGCCAAAAAGCACCCCAAAATATGTTCAGCAACATCTTCTGAGTAAATTGATACCACCCAAGTATAGGTATGTCGGGTCATTTGGGGGCTAAAAGGCCTTATTTGGGGGGTGCACATTTCAGTTTTCCAACTTGGAATTTTCACATTTCGTCATCATGCACCCATGTCCTATTTGGGACATTTTTGAAGCCGGCCAAAGTAATTTACCCCCATCAAACCATATATTTTTAGAAAGGGCACACCCTGGGGTGCTTCAAAGAGTTGTATTTTAACACTTTCCATGCACTAGCTCTATGTCAAACTTTCAGGTAGTCACTTTTTGTGTTATTTTTTCACACACATTGTACTTTAGGCATGAATTGTCAAATCCAGTTATGGGTTACTGCCAAAAAACACCCCAAAATATGTTCAGCAACATCTTCTGAGTAAATTGATACCACCCATGTATAGGTATGTCGGGTCATTTGGGGGCTAATAGGCCTTATTTGGGGGGTGCGCATTTCAGGTTTCCAACTTGGAATTTTCACATTTCGTCATCATGCACCCATGTCCTATTTGGGACATTTTTGAAGCCGGCCAAAGTAATTTACCCCCATCAAACCATATTTTTTAGAAAGGGCACACCCTGGGGTGCTTCAAAGAGTTGTATTTTAACACTTTCATGCACTAGCTCTATGTCAAACTTTCAGGTAGTCACTTTTTGTGTTATTTTTTCACACACATTGTACTTTAGGCATGAATTGTCAAATCCAGTTATGGGTTACTGCCAAAAAACACCCCAAAATATGTTCAGCAACATCTTCTGAGTAAATTGATACCACCCATGTATAGGTATGTCGGGTCATTTGGGGGCTAATAGGCCTTATTTGGGGGGTGCGCATTTCAGTTTTCCAACTTGGAATTTTCACATTTCGTCATCATGCACCCATGTCCTATTTGGGACATTTTTGAAGCCGGCCAAAGTAATTTACCCCCATCAAACCATATATTTTTAGAAAGGGCACACCCTGGGGTGCTTCAAAGAGTTG